>JAMYWD010002128.1:0-13165 GCA_028583415.1 Protea cynaroides
TTTATATGAAAACCGACTTTGTGAGTATTACTGTCACAGCATAAACTAACATCGACCTACTAACTCCGGCTGATTCTATTTTTGTGTGTTGCAGTGATGCTGTCCAAGGAGTAATTGATGGAGTTGAGGAGGAAGGAGGCCGCCAGAAAAGAGGCCGCGGCAAAGAGGTCCCAAGATGAACAAGTTATGAAGGCATCATCGGACCAACGCAGCGGTGAAGGGGACGCGGCACGAAAACCCACTAAAAGATCACATAAGATATATCCTGATTCCACATTAGCTGAAGCTACTCATATCTATGCCATGCCCCTAATCCCCCGGTATCGTGTTCTTGATTTTTCAGGAAAAGGAACCGCCGTAGCCGCGCCCGAAGCCATTCTTGTGCTTGGTGAGTCTACAGAGACAAGTGGGGCCAGGCACCCCACCCCTCTACACCCACAGCAACAATCTGCATCCCCCTCCGCCAGGCCGAGGGTGATTTTGGGGCAGGGGGAGTGGTGAGTGACGTCCGACATATTCCCCTTATGGGCCCATCACCTCGAAATAAGACGGGCGATGAGAAGACATTCCGGCCTCACTGGGCCCTAACCGAGGATGACACGGTGATGGGGGACATTCATGCCGTCAGAGAGTTGATGAAGGGGGCCATTCTACCCTGAGATTGGGTGCTGGTGCAAGAGCTACCCACACCCTCTCTGATCTCAGGTGTAGACACCCTAGCTACGTCGGTAAGTTGCATTTCATGTATTTTTTTCTTTTTTCTGAATTACATGCCTAATTCGTTATTATTGTTCGGGTGCAGCTCGGGGTGTACATGGAGACTTTGAAGCAGCATGCCGAGAAAATGGCCAATGACCTGGCCGATATTGACCGCAAGTTGCATCAGGCCAAGGAGGAGAGGGAAGACGCCAGGACACAGCTTCGGTACAAGGAGGGGGAGGTCACCTCTGTGTCAACCGAGGTCACTCGCCTCTAAGCCGAGATGGAAAAAATACGCGAGGAGAGACGCCGCACCCAAGAGGCGGAGAAGGCTAGGGAAAACCGGATAGCCAAGCTAAAGTTATCCGTAGAACATGCCAGAGAGAATGGGGCGAAGTTCAAGGATGCCTTCCTGAAGACTTGGTCGATTGCCACCGAGGCGGTTCGCCTGTATCAGAAGTCAAAAGACTTCAAGGAGTTGGTGGGGCGGTATTCTCTTCAGAGCTTCACCCGGGGAGTGTTGGCCTTAAAAGAATATGTGGATGAGAAGGCTCTCAGGGTGGACTGTACTGACGCCGAGTGCTTGCAACCTGTTGATGTGTCGGTCGAGATACCTCCAACGGATGATGTCGAGATTCTTCAATAGTTGGAAGAGGTTTTTGAAGGAGAGGATCCTCCTCCTTCCCCTGATGTTGATGATGAGACTCTGGCCAGCCCTCAGGACGGTACGGCTTTACTTACAGGTTCTCCTCCCACTCCCAGGGGTTGCCCTTCCCGGACCGCTGACGAAGGTGGCAGCAGCGGGGTGATTCCTCAAGACCAGACGACCTGTACCCCTGTAACATTAAATGTTGTAACTTTTTTTTTTGCTTTTGTACCGTCGGGGTGCCCTGGTATCAATTGTAAGGGGGCCTCGGTTTATGAAATATTGACTGGCCTTTATTATGAACTCTTTTGTTGTGAACTTTGAGCTTGTGCTGTCGTTTTTTTTATTATGCCCGACGTGAAAAGTGAATGGACTGTATGCTGACGTGACTGTATGCCGACGTGTCGCCCCAAGGTTAAGATTGGGGTTCTCTACCCTCCTCGGCCTAATGTGTCCTCCAGTTGGTGAACTCTTTGGGCCATATGGGTCAGTTAGGCTCGAAACCGAGTCTACCCTCGTCGGCCAAGTCTGTTCTAATTGATGAACTCTTGGCCGCATGGGTCTCAATTGGGCTTGGAGCTGAGTCTACCCTCCTCGGCCAAGTCTATTCTAGTTGAACTCTTGGCCGCATGGGTCTCAATTGGACTCGGAGCCAGGTCTACCCTTCTCGGCCAAGTCTGTTCTAGTTAAACTCTTGGCCGCATGGGTTTCAATTGAGCTCAGAGCCAGGTCTACCCTCCTCAGCCAAGTCTATTCTAGTTGACCTCTTGGCCGTATGGGTCTCAATTTTGCATTTGGTAGTAGCTTTAAGGACGTCGGATGGTGGAGATAGTAGTAGAAGCCAAATGAGATTTTCCTTTATCGAATGGGTGGTCGCAATGGCCAGGTTACATTGTTTACAAAATCACTGGTAAAACGGGCGAAGGTGCTCTGCGTTCCATGCTCGAGGTAGGGCTTTGCCATCCATGTCGACCAGATGATATGCGCCACTCCGGAGTGCCTGTGTCACTTGGTAGGGTCCTTCCCAGTTGGGAGCCAGTTTACCCTAGTTGGTAGGGTCTGATGCGATGGTCCTTCAGAGAACAAGGTCCCCTACCTTGAACGACCACTGACGCAACCTCTTGTTATAATGCCGGGCCACTTGCTGTTGGTGAGCGACTATCCGGATCTGGGCCAGATCTCTTGCTTCCTCCAGGAGGTCCATGTTTGCGTGCAATCCTTCATCGTTGGAGGCAGGGTCGTAGTTTGTGATCCGATGCAAGGGGATCCTCACCTCCAAGGGGACACATGCTTCAGTGTCGAAGGCCAGCCTAAAGGGGGATTCTCCGGTGGCCGTTTTTGGGGTTATCCGATCGGCCCACAAAATGTATGGCAGTATGTCTAACCACCGACCCTTGGCACCCTCCAATCGGGATTTGATTCCCTTTAGTAAGATCTTGTTAGTAGCTTCCATTTGTCCGCTGGTCTGGGGGTGCTTCACCGCGCCCCGCTGGTGTTCAATGCGGTTTTCTTCACAGAATTCAGAGAAGGCCCTGTTATCAAATTGTTTACCATTGTCGATGATCAGCACTCGGGGAATATAATAGCGGTAAACAACAGATTTCTTGAAGAATTCACGGATAACGCTCTCCAGTATGCTGGATACTGCCCCCGCTTTGGCCCATTTGGTGAAGTAATCCACCGCAACTATGACAAATTTTCTCTGATAGCGGACCGGGGGAAATGGACCCATGATGTCCATTCCCCAGGTGGCGAAGGGAATTGGGGTTGCTTCTATAGGCCTCAGGGGGGCAGCTGGCAGGTGAGGGACCGGTGCGTACATCTGGTATTTTCTACACTTTTCAACGTAGTCAATGCATTCCTTGTGCATTTTCGGCCAATAATACCCCTGACGTAATATCTTGTGAGCGAGGACTCTCCCCCCCCCTGATGTGCACCGCAAATACCTTCGTGGACTTCTTGGATAGCCAGCGCTGCTTCTGACGGATGTAAGCACCGAAGTAGGGGGAATGTAAAGGCTTTCTTGTAAAGGGTGTCGGCCTCCACCACATAGTGCGTGGCCTTTGATTTTATTCTCTTGGCTTCTTTCTTGTCCTCTGGGAGCGTGCCTTCTTGAAGAAATGAAAAAATTGGGTCGATCCACGACGGCTCCGATGTTGCTGGCAGTATTGCTTTGGAGTTTGGATCCACGGATGAGTGTGACAAGACTTCGGTGTACACGGAGTGATCTAGATCATTCAAGTCTGAAGTGGCCAGTTTCGACAAAGAGTCCGCCAGCGTGTTCTGATCTCAGAGTACGTGGTGTAATGCAAAATATTCAAAGGTTGAAGCGGCCTCCTGGACTATCTTCAAGTATGTGGACATGCTTGCCTTCCTTGCCTCGTACTCCTATTCACTTGTCAGACCACCAACTGAGAGTCACAGGACGCCTCAATCCTTTTAGCCATTATCGCCTTGGCCAGGCGCAGTCCGACGATCAGTACTTCATACTCGGCTGCATTATTAGACACCTGAAATGTGAAACGAAGGGCATAGTGAATCTAAAATCCGTCGGGGCTGGTGAGTATGAAACCAGCACCACACTGAGTCTTGTTTGATGCTCCATCTACAAATAGGGTCCATGGTTGCGAGGTGTTCGCCGTGGCCTGGTTGTCCGCTACTTTTGCTTCTTCTGAAGGGGATGATTCAATGAGGAAATCAGCCAAGGCCTGAGCTTTGATGGCCATGCACGGCTTGTAACTGATGTCGAACTCACCCAATTCGACTGCCCAGTTAATCACCCTACCTGATATATCTGGCGTGGACAAAATTTTCTTGAGAGGTTGGTCGGTCAGAACAGTGACGGAGTGCGCTTGAAAGTAATGTCGGAGCTTTCGCGCGGATGTTACCAATGCCAAAGAGACTTTCTCGATGAACTTGTAGCGAGTCTCAGCCTCCAGCAAGATTTTGCTAAAATAATAAATGGGATGTCGGATTGCCCTCGACTTCTTTGATGAGCACTGCGCTAACCGCCTTGGAGGATACGGCCAAGTACAGCTCCAAGGTGTCTCCTATCTCAGGCTTAACCAACAGCAGAGGAGATGCCAAGCAATTTTTCAATGCGTCAAACGCTTGCTGACATTCGGCCGTCTACTGAAAGGTCTTGTTACCCTTGAGGGTTTGGAAAAAGGGGAGGCACTTATCCGTCGAACGTGACATGAATTGGCTCAGGGCGGCCACTCGTCCGATTAACTCCTACACTTCCTTCACCTTGGTCAGTGCTGGCATGTTGAGGATGGTCGTGATTTTCGCAGGGTTTGCTTCAATGCCACGACTGGATACCATGAATCTGAGGAATTTCCCCAAGGTGACCCCGAACGCGCACTTAGCAGGATTGAGACGCATCCTGTGCTTTCGCAGCACTCTGAACGCCTCCTCCAAGTCTCTTACGTGGTCCTTCCCGACCAGACTTTTCATGAGCATATCATCAACATAGACCTCCACATTCCTTCTAATCTGCTTGGCAAAGATTTTGTTGACCAATCTCTGGTATGTGGCCCCGGCATTTTTAAGACCGAAGGGCATCACATCATAGCAAAATAGGCCTCGATTGGTAACAAAGACAGTCTTCTCTGAATTGGCCGCATGCATCTGGATCTGGTTGTAGCCAGAATAGGCATCCATGAAGCTTAACTGAGCATGTCCGGCTGTGGCATCGATGAGCTGGTCGATGCGAGGAAGGGGAAAACTGTCCTTGGGGCAAGCCTTGTTCAGGTCGATGAAATCAATGCAAATGCGCCATTTGTCTTCTGCCTTTGGGACCATGACGACATTGGCAAGCCATTCTGGGTAATGTATTTCCTGATGAATCCTGCTTCCAATAATTTCCCCACTTCTTCATCTATGAGGCACTGGCGAGACGCAGCGAACGTCCGCTTCTTCTGCCGTATGGGTCGGTGCCGAGGATCTACATTCAAGCAGTGTTGTGCCACGTCTCGTAGGATTCCTGGCATATCGGCCATGGACCAAGCAAAAATGTCGGCATTTGTCCTCAAGAAACTTACCAGCTCTATCTTTTGTGGATCTGTAAATGATGATCCGATCTGGATCGTTCTCTCTGGGTTCTCCTTTGCTTGAGGGACCTGGACTAGGTCCTCGACGGGTTCTCCTCTTTGCTGCTTGGGGTCATCCCGCAGGTCTTCGACTCGTACTTGCAAGGCCTGGGCTGGCTTTTTGTAGTCCGAGAGCTCGGTCGAATAACACTTTCGTGATACGAGTTGATCAGTTCGGCACTCCCCCGTCCCTCTTGGCGTGGGGAACTTAATAACCAAATGTAATGGGGACGGGACCGACCTGAGTGCGACCATTCCAGGCCGTCCCAGTAATCATTGTAAGATGAAGGGACATCGACCACCAAGAAGTTCATCATGATCCTTGACTCCCGAGGGTAGGTGCCCGCCCTGATGGGCAACCTAATAGATCCCTTCACATTGACGAGGTCACCTCAGAAACTGACCAAGGGATAAGCCACAGGTAACAACTACTCGTGCGGAATTTCCATGCGCTGGAAGGCCTGCCAGTAGATAATATCCGCGGAGCTGCCTGTGTCGACCATGATCTTGTGAACATTGTTGTCCTCTATTCTCAATGTGATGACAATAGCGTCCTCATGTGGTAGTTCCAGACCGCACAGGTCTTCATCGCTGAATATTAGTATGTTTCCCGTGCAGACCCTCTTCCCGGGCCACTCAGTTGATTTAACGTTCCGAGCATAGGCCTTTCTAGCCTTAGCCGATGTGTTGCCAGCTGCTGGTCCACCGATGATAGTCATCGATTTCCGTCCCTGCGTGGAAGGATCATAACTTAAATTTTCTACCGCGGCCGAGGTGGCCGCCGCAGCCAATGAGGGTCGGTCAATTGCTACGTCCTTTTCTTGCACTGCCCTGGCCAATTGGGTGGCCGCCTCGGCCTTTGTTCTTCGTGGATCATGCCTCATCTTCGCAGTCCTGATAGTAGCCACTTGATCATTGGGCAAATCTACTGCTAGGGGCAGGTCGAGCACGTACAAAGGCGACGGAGGAGGAGTCTCATCTTGTCGTCGCCGTGCCAACCTGGGGTCAATTCTTAACTGGGGCCTCCCCAGGGACTCCAAGGAATTCAATACCCTCCCTGGTTCGTGTACTTGCTGGGGGGTATAGACAAATTGGCCATGGATGACTCCGATATCTCTATGAGTCGGGGTCGGTCCTCTTTTTCTTCTTTCTGCCTGCTGACGAGGCTCCTGCTCAGGGTGCCTCTCTTGGTACCGAGGCTCGACTACCCTATCTCTTCTTCTTTTCTCCCAAGGAGGATCTCTTCGGTCTTCTCTTCCTGTTACCCTCCTGGGTTCTCTTCCTTCCTGTCTTCTGGGCTCCCTTACGGGAGTTCTCTCCCGGGGCGGGAGGGGTGGTCTTCTCCGTTCTTCCGCTGACGTCGTGGGTACCCTCAGGGCATTATGATCCACATACTGCCTGTAATATCCTCTTTGAATGAGGTCTTCAATCTCCGCTTGCAGGTTCCAGCACTCATCGGTGGTGTGACCAATGTCCTAATGGTACTGACAGTATTTGTTCGGGTTTCTCCATCTCGCCTCTGTCAAGATCTTCTGGGGCCTCTAGAGATACCCGTCATTAGCGATGAGAGTATACACATCTCCGAAGGACTTGTTGAGTGGGGTGTAATCACTAAACTTCTTCTGGAGTAGGCCCTTAGCTCGAGCTTCTTCCCTTCTTGACCTCTTGTTCTCTCCTGGCCGTGTGAGGTCCTACCTTTCGTCTGTTCGCTTATGGGGAGGATCGACTAAGCATTTGCTGGCCTCGTAGATCTCGTTGGCTGTGGCGAACTTCTCACACCGGGCCAAGAGTTCTTGCAAGTCTGCCGGCTCCTTCTTGGTAATGGAAAACCTGAGCTTTGGGTCAGTGACCGCTGCTCTCAACGTAGCGAAATGAACCGCCTCGTCGATATCCTTCACTTGTAAAACTTCCAAATTGAATCTGGCCAAGAAGGCCCACAGGGTCTTTCCAGACCTCTACCTCATATTCATAAGGTGCGTGCTTGTCTTCCACTGCACTCTGCTTCCTTGAAAATGCATTCTGAATAATTTCCCCATAGTTTTGAAAGAGTCAATAGACCGTGGGGGTAGGTTGTTGAACCACATCCGAGCCGTGCCTTTTAAGGTAAGGGGGAAGGCCCTACACATGATCGCGTCAGGATTCGCGTGGAGGACCATCGCCCCTACGAAGTTATTCAAGTGGTCGATTGGATCGGTGGACCCATCATAGGAATCTACTGGCGGCATGCTAAACCGCTTGGGTAAGGGGACCCGCATGATGATATCGGTCAAAGGGTTGTCCATAGAATAATCCCTGTCCTCATCCTGGGTTATCCCTACCTTTTCCATTATCTCGACCTTTCGGTGCAAGGCTGCTAACTGGTCTGCTATTTTCACAGCTACCACCGGGTCCATGGGAGCACTTTGTTTGTCTGCCCCCATGACAACCTCTGGTAGTGCTGCGTGTTGCGGGATTAGAAGTTCATCCAAGGCATCTTCGCCTCGTCCAGTTACTGCCCTCGGTTGTGGGCCGAGCCTTTTTCTGACAGGGATCCGCCCGTGCTGTGACGTTGATCCCGTTCCGCTTAATTCCAGAGCCGGGTGCGCCCCGTTCCGATGTCTGGCGGGTCTAGCTCCGTTCTGCCTTTGACAATCTCGAGGCGGATCTCTAAGGAGGTCAGCTTCCTGACGTAGATCAGTCGAAGGGACGACGCCAATGGGGGGACGGGATGTGGCCTCAGTGATCGGGGTCTGTAGCCCCTGTACAAATCTGGTCAGCACCACGAGTTGCTGTGCCATGGTTTCAAACTGCTCGTAGGAGACGAATGCCTCTCGCGAGGGTGCCGGCTCAGCCGCTCGCTTTCCTCTATCTCTGCTAGGTGTTGGCTCCGACCTATCTTCCTCTTCAGGGTTCATTCGTTGGTCGATCAGAGGGGGATTGGGACTGACCCTTTGGCTTTGTGTTCTTCTTGGACTCATGACTCAAGACTTCTCTCTGGCTTTATCTTCTAACGTTGAATCTCAAAGAGGCCCCACGGTGGACGCCAAACTATTTCGGCCCTGATCTGTCTCGTAGGCCCACCGAGCTGACAAGGGGAGGAGGCGGGCCTGTGGCCCCGTGTCCACTCTGATGCCAAAGTTAGGGCTCTGTGAATAGTTGATGGGTTCGGTGTCGAGCCCACAACAGTATTTAAATGTAAGTGGGGTAGGTGAGAGATTCTCTGTCCCAAGTGTTAGAGCGAGAATCCCAAGGATGAGTAAATGAGTAATAAATGTTGTAGTACCTGAAATCTCGGGATTTACCCTATTTATAGAGAATAGTGTATATTTTCAAAATACTGCTTTTGCCCTTTGCTCTTATATTCGAGTTGGTGAAGATGCTTTCTTGTGTCGAATTGGGGATCTCCACGTGGCTTATTGGTCGAGTCCTACGTGTCTAGGCTATAATGACAGCGTGGCATAATTCCCCAACATGGTCTAAAAATGATTTACAAAGCTTGGACGAGAAACAACCATCGACCAAAGGTGAGGGAACAAGACCTAAATTAATTGATTAATAATAAACTATTTTAACTTATTGAGTCCAATGCCATGAATGATTCAATGCTTGTATAATTGTAATGTGCATTTCACATGTCATCCAATATTCCTGCTATTACTGCTCATGCATATTTAATTCTGTTTATTTATAACATGATGATGATGATGATGCTAGGAATAGGCATGTGAATGTATGTGTCTGGTTAGTGTGCTTGATGCGAGTGGAGCATCAGGGGGAGGACGTAACATTGTGGTTCATCCTGGTCACTAGACTCTAGCTCTATCTGTAAGACCCGTATCAAACTAACCCGGTCTCACCACCTTGAACCAGGTCTACCCATCATGGTTGAGCTAAATGGACCAAGTGCGTGAAGGAGATCACGATCCCAGGTATTAAACTGACCCAAAAACACTTAAATAAGGGGAGGGTCGCATACCCAGCAAGGGAGGGTCGGACCCCCCCAGTATAGAAGTCAGACCCCCAGTTTTATATGGGGGGTCAGACATTTTAAGGACCAGGGGTCGACGGGATCTCCGACCCCCCTATCGACCCCCGGTACTCGGTAAAAACTGAAATTAAGAAACTTTCCTAATTTCAATGGGATTCCTTCCTAATCTCAATGGGACTTATTTTAGGAGTTTCTACTCTATAAATAGGACGTCCCTAAGCCTCGTTCACTCCTTTAAGAACCCTAATTGAATTGAGAGAAAGAGAAGAGAAGGAAGAGAAGAAGAAATGAAGAAAGCAAAAGGAGAAGAGATGCAGAGAATGAATAATCTTCTTAGGTATGGATACTATTTCCATGAGTTTCTAAAGACCTTAGAGTAGATAATGAAGAGGGAATGATCTCGGAGAAACCCAAACCATCAACCCATGGTTAGGTTTTCATGGAAAACCATGGGGGAAATCATGAATGCCATATAGGTGAATGAATCATGGTTCTAGGTCATAGATCATGTGTGGAATGGACTGTAGGAGCAAGCCATAGGACCCCAAACATGAAGAATGGGCTAAAGGAAGAAAAAATCGACAAAACCCACAGGGGGTCGCATGGGGGGTCGATGGCCAATCGACTCTACCAGACCCTGAGCATCGACCCCCAGTGTTCGGGAAGCCCAGAATAGGGGTGGTCGCACCCAGGGTCAATCATAACTCCGACCCTAGGCATCGACCCCCAGTTAACAGTAAGCTGTAAAAATAAGAATAAATTCTAATTAAATTCTATCGACTTTGTTAGGTCTTCTAGCAATATAATATTGATATAAAAGTGATTCTTAAGGCTTGAAAGAGGATCTACAAACAAGCAAAGGTGAGGAAACAAGACCTATAAACTAATTGGTTAATAATAAGCTGTTTTTATTTTCTTGAGTCCAATGCTATGCCTGATTCTATGCGAATATGTTTGTAATGTGCATACAACCTGTCATCCAATATTTATATTATTTTTTCATGCATATTTACTTTATTGTTTATAACATCATGATGATGATAGGAATAGGCATGTGAATGTATGTGTGTGGTTGGTGTACTTAGTGCGAGCGAGTATCATGGGAGGTGTGATGGGAACGTCAATAAACGTTAACCTTTGGCGGGTCTCAGCACTTTAGCTCTATCTCTAACTCAAGTCTTGTGCATTAGCATCGTCGTATCGCCATTACCTTAGCAGAACTATTACGTTGTAGAGTATAAGGGGAGGTGGTCTCGGTCCTTGTAGTCTCTGACTCTACCGGGGGGCCTTAGCTCTATCTCTATGGACGTTCTGAGGGATGCTGGGTGAGGCCTTGGATACACTGTTTGGCATTAGGATTGGTTAATTACAAGCCCTCGCCAGCAGGGGCTTACGTGTTGGTATGGCACTGTACAACAATAAACGTTAACCTTTGTTGTACAATGTTATGGTAGGGTGGATGGGGAAGAAAATAAACGTTAACCTTTGGGTGGACTTCAACACCCTGTGTATAGAGGCAGGGTCAATAAACGTTAACCTTTGACCACCTAAACCTTTCTATTGCGCATTGCAAACTTAAAATCAGACCAAAGATATGAATTGACTGCATGCATATGTATTGTTGCATTGTTTTGTTTGCTCACTGAGCCATGATGTGTGCTCACCCCTCGACGTCGAATATTTTTAGTTGATGATGCAGGTACTACCGTCGAAGATTATGTAAATGCTCCAGTGTACGGACACATGGCGGCAATGGAAGTTGAAGATGAAGTAGATACGCATGACTCCTCTTGCGAGTGCAACTCATGCGTATTCGATTAGATTTTATTTTCATTATTTGGATTTAGTAAAGACATGTATTTGATATTTATTTATGTCTTAGTTGATACAGAATAATTTGTTATTTACATATTAATATCACAGTAGATTCTCAGTTCATTTTACTATAACTCTGATTATGAATGTGGATGTATGAGGTTTAGATAAAACAGATATCGTCTGTCCGAGATCCTGGTTGAACCATTGTTTTGCTAGCGGTTCATCACACCATTCTGAAGTGTGCGGAATTGGGGTGTGACAACTTGGTATCAGAGCATCTCAGGCCGTGTCCACTAAACTAGCATACCTCCACAACGAATTGTGAACTGAGATAGGATAAAAGTAAAAACTGTAATATTAACACACTCTAAGCACAAGTGATGTTTGAGACCAAATTGAAAAGAGAATAATGCATCTATTAAAGGGGGAATAATATTAAATACAATGAGAGAGAAACAAACGTATATAACTAGCTAAAGCAGAGTACAGTCCACAACCTGGACAGTTACTCTGTAGTACAAAGAAAGAAAATAAATACAATCATGAAGCTGAAGGTGAAGGAGGAGGCAGTGCCTCACGAACTCTGTCATAATCCTCAGCGTAGACCCTAGTCAACCAGGCTACCTGAGTCTGGGTCGTCTGAAGACTAGCTGTGAGACCAGCCAACCGCTGATCAGTCACGCGCTGAGCATCCAAAAGCTCCTCCATACGCATGTCTGACCGGCACTGAGCCTCTATGAGCTCTCCCATCTGCGTGTTCGATATGCGCTGGGCGTCTAATAGCTCATCCACTCTCACACGCTGAGCGTCTAGTAACTCCCCCATCCTTAGATCAGATCTGCGCTGAGCCTCTCTGATCTCATGCAATACGTCCATCATATCAGAAGGTGGGTGTGAAGGACCAGTCGGATGAGAAGGACCAGCCGCATAAGAAGTACTAGTTCCAGCAGCATGTGTAGGTGAAGGAGGTGGTATGGAGTCCACATCCATGTACAGACGGTCATCATCACCAGCAGGCTCCATATGAACTCTAGCGGTGGCGACAGCTGCCTCAGCGTCAGCTATCTCTATGCGAGTGCGAGGGCGCACCATCGCGTTCCTCTCCTCATCACTGACCTGAGCATCCTGCATGCCCATCTTGCAAATAGCCTCCCAATCTAGAGGCGATGAGAAGGACTTCTCCTGAATCATCTCATCCACTAAATCAACCCCCAGGCGGATAAGCAAGGTAGTGATCATGCGTCCGTAAGGAAGGTTGCCCGGTGTGACTGGGCAACGTGGCAGTGATCATGGTACGCATAATGATGTATGAAAGGCAGACGGGCTGCTGAGTGCATATACAGTATAGGAGATACTGGGTCAACTGGGAGACCCTCTCGTAATGACCACTCTGCGGTATCAGGTTATGCTGTATGATCTTGCAATACACCCATGGATCCGAACGCAGATAACACGCTCTCATCTGCCAGCGATCAGGTCGGATGAGCTGACTGTCGATCTCGGCCCTCATCTGAAGAGAGAAGAACTAGGTCTCTCCAGGGGCACAGAAAACCATGGGGCCAGCATAGAAAATGCCCAGTAGGTCGACCAGCTGCCGATAATCAAACGAGATGTCAACTCTCTTGACGTAGCTCATGATGCGCAGCTCATCACCCCTCTCCACATCATTGTAATCCGCCACCACCTGGAGGTTACAATAGAACTGGCGTACCAAGATAGGGCAGGTACACGCGCCGTAAGTGATGACAGGGAGCCATCCCATATCACCAAATGCTCTCTCCACATTGAACAGGGTTAACTCAGCCAAGTTCACCTTACGACCTCCCTCTACTTTCTTGCGAGCGTAGTGGGCATACTGTGCCTCGGCTTCGTTGGAATGGAAACGAAGAGGATCGCAAACTCTGGGTACTTTGGTACGAGCCATGGTATCTACAATAAGAAAGA
>JAMYWD010002129.1:0-13126 GCA_028583415.1 Protea cynaroides
GAAAGAGAGGGAGAGAGAGAAGTAGAGATAGTGGAAGAAGAGAAAGAAAAGTAGAAAAGAGGGAGAGAGAGGAAGAAAGAAAAGAGAGCTCATCAGAGAGTAGAGAGAGAGAGGGGAAGTAGAAAGAGAGAGAAGGAGAAAGAGAGGGAGAGAAGGAGAGAGAGGAGAGAGAGAGAAAAGAAAGAGAGAGAGACAAAGAGAGAGGGAGCGAAAAAAAAAGAGAGAGAGAGAAGCTTAGAGAGAGAGATAAGGAAGAGAGAAAAAGAGGGAGAGTAGAAAAAGAGAGAGAAGGAAAGAGAGAGAGAGTTGAAAGAGGAGGAGAGAGAGAGAGAGAGAGAAGAGAGAGAGAGAGAGAAAGGGATGAAGAGAGAGAGAGTAGAAAGAGAGAAAAAGAGAAATGTAGAGAGAGAAGAGAGAGAGAGAGAGAGAGAGTAGAGAGAGTTTAGAGGGAAGTGGAAAGAGAAGAGAGAGAGAGAGAAGAAAAGAGAGAGAGAGAAAGAGCTAGGGAAGTAGAAAGAGAGAGAGAGAGAGAGAGAGAAAGAATTAGAGAGAGAGCGTGGAGAGAACAAGAAAGAGAGAGAGAAAAAGAGCAAGAGAGGAGAGAAGTAGAAAGAGAGAGAGAAAGAGTGGGAGAGAGAGAGGAAGAAAAGAGAGAGAGAGAGAGAATGAAAAAAAACACAAAGAGAGAGACAGAGAGAGAGAAAGTAGAAAGGAGAGAGATGGAGAGAGAGAGAAGTAGAAAGAGATAGAGAGGTGATAGAGTAGAGAGCAGTAGAGAGAGAGAGAAGGGGGAGAGAGAGGAGAAGTAGAAATAGAGAGAGAGAAGTAGAGAGGGAGAAAGAAAGAGGGAGTTGGATAATAGACAGAGGATAGAGGAAAGCTAGAGAGAGAAAGAAAGAGAGAGAGATGTAATAAGAGATAAAAAATTAGAAAGAGAGTGAGAAAGAGACAGTGAGAGTAGAAAGTCATGTAGAGAGATAAAGAGAGAAAGGGAGATAGAAAAGTAAAAAGAAAGAGAGAGAGATGTAGAAATAGAGATAGAGAGAGAGAGTATAAGGGAGAGAAATAGAAAGAGAGAGAGAGATAGGGAGCGACAGAGAGAGACAGAGAGAGAATTTGAAAGAGAGAGAGAGGGAGAGAGAAAGGAGTAATGAGAGAGGAGAAAAGAGAGAGAGTAAAGAGAGAGAAAGAAAAAGAGAGAAAGGAGTGAGGGAGAAGTAGAAAGAGAGGGAGAGAAAGAGAGAGAGGGAGGAGGAAGAGGGAGAGGAGAGAGAGGGGGAGAGAGAGAAAGAGAGTGAGAAAAAGAAGAGAGAGAGAAGTAAAATGAGAGGGAAAGAAGTCAAAAATGAAAGAGAGATGGAGAGAGTGAGAGGGAATTAGAAAGAAAGAGAGATAGAAGAGAGAGAGAAGAGAGAGAGGGAGAGAAAAAATAAAGGGAGAGAGAGAGAGAGAGAAAGAAAGAGAGGGAGAGAGACAGAGAAAGAGAGTTGAAGGAAAGAGAGTGAAAAGTAAGAAGAGAGAAAGAGAGAGAGAGAGTGAGTGAGTGAGAGAGAGAGAGAGAGAAGTGGAGTGCAAGAGAGAGTAAGAATGAGATTGAGAGAAAGGGAGAAAGTGAGAAAGAGAGAAAGGGAGAGAGAAGAGAGAGAGTAGAAAGAGGGGGAGAAAGAAAGAGAGAAAAGATTGAGTAGAGAAGTGTAATGAGAGCGTGAGAGAGGAAGAGAGAAGTAGAGAGATAGAGAGAGAAGTAGAAACAGAGAGAAGGAGAGAGGAGAGAGAAAAGTGGAAAGAGGGAGAGAGGAGAGAGAAAAGTAGAAGGAGGGAGTGAGAGGAGAGAGAGAGGAGTTGAAAGAGAGATAGGGAAAGAGAGGGAGAGAGAGGGAGAGAGAGGGAGGGAGAGAGAGAGAGGTGGAGAGAGCGAGAGAGAAAGAAAACTAGAGAGAGAAGTGAAAAGTGAGAGAGAGTGAGAGAATAAAAGGGAGAGGACTAGAAAGAGAGAGAGGGAAAGAGAGAGAGAGAGAGGGAGAGAGAGAAGGAGTGTCACACCCCAATTCCGCACCATTCGGAACGGTGTGATGAACCGTCAGTAAACCAACGGTTCAACCAGGATCTCAAAATAGGCTATCCCACATATGATAAACCAAAACACATTCCACATTAATCAGAGGTAATAAAATAAATAGCGGAAGTCTTACAGATAATGAACTGAGGTCTAAACATGATAAATAATTAATATTCCATTTATTTCCGAGTAACCAAAACATAACTTAATACATATTACAATATCCAAATACGAAAACTAAACACTAAACGTATCCATCGCTGAAACGCTCGCGTAACGAACCATGTTCGTCCTCCACAGCTTGCTCATCATAGCCACCACATGTTCATATGTTGGCGTGTCGACATAATCTTCAATCATAGTACCTGCAATATCAGAAACTAAAAAGAATTGCGCGCGCGAGGGTCAGCTCTCCAACTTGAGCTCAGTGAGTAGCCAAAACAATGCAACAATACATATGCATGCAAAAAGTCAATTTATATCTTTGGTCCGGTTTAAAGTTTACAGTATGCAATAGAAAAGTTTAGGTAGCCAAAGGTCGCGTTTATTGACTCCGTCTCTATACACGAGTGTGTGACGTTACCCGAAGATCACGTTTATCGTCAACTCACATGCACCCAACCATGAACAATATATAACAAAGGTTACGTTTATTGCTATATAGTGCCATACCAACACGTAAGCCCCTGTTGGCGAAGGCTGCAAACTGGGTTCGCAACTAACCAATCCTAATGCCAAACAGTGTATCCAAGGCCTCACCCCAGCATCCCTCAGAATGTCCATGGAGATAGGGCTAAGGCCCCCCGGTAGAGTCAGAGACTACAAGGACCGAGACCACCTCCCCTGATACTCTACGACATAATAGTTCCGCTAAAGTAATGGTGATACTATGATGCCAATGCACAAGACTTGAGTTAGAGATAGAACTAAAGTGCTGAAACCCGCCAAAGGTTAACGTTTATTGACGTTCTCATCACACCTCCCCTAATACTCGCTCGCATCAAGCACATCAACCACACACATACAAGCACATGCCTATTCCTATCATCATCATCATCATCATGTTATAAACAATAAAGTAAATATTAATGAACAAGTAATAAAATTATTGGATGGCATGCTGTATGCACATTACAAACATATTCGCATAGAATCAAGCATGGCATTGGACTCAAGAAAATAGAAAATAGTTTGTTATTAATCAATTAGTTTAGAGTTCTGTTTCCTCACCTTAGCTTGCTAATAGATACTTTTCCAAACTTTAGAATCACCTTTATGATGTTATTATATTGCTAGAAGACCTAACAAAGTTGATAAAATTTAATTAGAATTTATTCGGAATTTAAAAACCATTCTGTTAACTGAGGGTCGGAGGTAGGGTCGGAGTCCTGATCGACCCTGGGTGCGACCCTCCCCCTAATCTAAACTTCCCGAACACTGAGGGTCGATGTTAGGGTCAGATCTACCATCGACCCTAGGTGCGACCCTCCATGGTTTGAGTCAAAAAATATCAGATTTCGTTCTCTCTTTCATGGTTAGGTCCTATGACTTACTTCCACAATCCATTCTATACATGTTCTATGGTTTAGAACTATACTTTATTCACCTACATGGTTTTAATGATCTCCTCCATGGTTTCCATTGAAACGAAACCATGGATGCATGAATTGGGTTTCTTCTAAGTCATACCCTCTCCATAAACCATTCTAAAGTCTTAAATAAATCATGGGAAACGTATTCATACCTTAGGTTTGCTGAGATTCAGAGTTCCTCTGAATTTCCTCTTCTTCCTTAGCCTTTTCTTCAAGTTTTCCTTCTCTTCTTCTCTTCCTTCTCTTCTCTTTCTCTCAATCGAATTAAGGTTGTAAAAGGAGTGACAGAGGCTTAGGGACGTCCTATTTATAGAGTAAAACCTCCCAAAATAAGTCCCATTGAGTTTAGGAAAGGTTCCAATCGAAATTAGGAAGGTTTCTCAATTTTCGGTTCGTGTTGTTTTTCACGAATGCCGAGGGCCGATGGTGAGGGTCGATGGGAGGGTCGGACAACTCATAGACCCTGTGACCCATGGTTGAGGGTCGATGGTGAGGGTCGATGGGAGGGTCGGACCTGCCTGTTAAAACCTGCGACCCTACCCTCATTTTGACTGTTTTTGGGTAAATTTTCAAATTGGGTCTTGGGTTTCTTCACACACTTGGTCCACTTTGCTCGACCATGATATGTAGATGGGTCCCGACACGAAATGTAAGGTTAGGCCGGGTTCGTGGCGTGCGGGTCTTACAACTCCACCACCCTTAAAAGAAATTTCGTCCTCGAAATTTGAAAGTACGGATCTTACAACTCCCCCATCCTTAAATGAATTTTGTCCTCAAAATTTGAACGTACGAATCTTACAACTCCCCCATCCTTAAAATAAATTTTGTCCTCAAAATTTTGAATTTACTTCGGAGTCAATAGGTGGGAATTCTATTTTCACCTTGCATCCTCTTCTTTCCATATACCTCGAAAAATATCTTGTGATTGTTACTTCATATCCCAAGTCTATTTATAAGCATTAGGGTATATGCTTATAATTTCATTAATTCAGCCAAACTATTTTGGTCATTACTTAATCATATTCCTCAACATTGGGCATAACTCAATTATCATTGTATTAAATCGAGTACTACTTATGCCATGACTTTATCCTTGTATCCACTCTTAAATTTGCCGTTAGGAATCTTCTATCTTGTTAAAATTCATACTGAATTCATACTGACATAACCATCTTTAACTTTACCTGAGTGCTATCTACTATTTCCTAGTTACTCTTGATAGTTTTCACTTTTTGCTCAAGCACTCTTTTATAGACATGGCTCATATCCACCCATTTAGAAATCTCAAAATAGATTCTCCATTACTTCATCTGAGGTTCATTGGCTATAACATTTAATCTGAATCCAATCATCTTTCGTCCAATAATTCTATTATCACTACACATCTTTATCAACAAAGGTCAGGGAGTGAATGAATCAAAATGTCCATCCAAAAGTGATTCACTTCCTTCTGTCCATTTAGCATAATGACAACACTTGCTTTTCGAGAGCCAATATCTTGTATATGGGTCTCGACTCTAGTGAACCTAGGTTTAAAGAATCAGGAGTAAATCTGTGGTAATCCAACCGGCATCCAAAGATCGTTAAGTTGCACGGTGGTCCAAATGCATAGAGGTTTTATAGTTCGTAACCTCATGGTTATAGGTTCTATCGAATATATAATGCCATTGGTCAAGGCACTACAAGAGTAAATCTGGAGAAGCTTTCATACATCAGTAAATTAGGTATAAATCTGGAGAAAGATTTCGTACATCAATAAATCAGGTAAAATCGAAAAGATGTACACTCAACATGATTAAACATTTAACTGTTTATTCAGTTCATATCTCTGTTCATGTTGTTGATCATGAGAGTGGCTCAGATTGATATAATCAGGACTAATACTAAAGAAACAATATCTATAACTCCAATTGACAGGTTAAATCAAGAAGGTATCCTGTCATGGTACGAGAATTAAAATCTGGTATTCCTCTATAATCATAAGAGTAAATCAATAATGCACCGCATTCTATATAAACTATCTTGCCATATGGCCACAATAGATTCGATCCTCCGCTAAAAACGTTTAAGATATCATCTTCAGAAAATATTCCTCAACCCCTGTTGGATCATTCTGTCATAATGCAGCTATTCCATACTTCGGTGGCTGACAAGGGTAACCACCTTGATACACTGCTTGTTGTGCACCAAACTTCTGCACTGGGGTGTGCATTACTGGGACTTGCTGTATGGTAGGGACTGTGTGCTAACATGTACTGGGGTACAGTGATGCTACTAGTTGGTACCGTACTTGGTTTGACTCGGAGGTGTTGATGTAGCATCGGTAACTTGGGTAGTGATTTACATAGCAACTTGCATAGTCGGTCTCATCTGTTGTTGCTCTTGTATTTTATTGGGTCAAGTTTATGACAACCCTAACCAAGGTACTTGGTAGTCTAGGTGCTTGGCTGGAGTGGCCTGGTTGTTCACCTCCTTTTATTTGCTCCAATCTGATTATCATTATTTAGCATCTACTCAGATGAGTTTTTATTACCCATCCTCGACCCGGATAGTGGTGGGGTCAAGTTGCAACCTCTTCTTAATGCTCAGCGGGTAGTGGATCAGCTTGTAATGGATCTCACTCTGAGTCTCCATGTTACCCAGGGGTATAGCTTTATCTCCTTGTAGTTACTCTTATTCTTAAGGTTTGGCCATTATTCTCTTATCTCTGTTGGATTTAGCCCGGGATCTTTTCCTTTATCTCTACAGGGGTTTTGGCATTACTAGCCATTTTTCTTCTCTCTCTGTCATACATCGAGTTTCACATCTTGTGAAGTACCAACTCGGTATTCTAATTTTCTGCTATACAGATGCTCCCTTCTTGCTACTGTACTATATCCTTGTATACTTGGATAACTACCCAAATTATAGATAATACCCTAAATTATTTGTTTATTAGGATAATTTTTGGTCTCCTCTTTCTGTGTGAGTGTATATATATGGTTCCACCTTTTATATGTACATTATTGTCTTGTTTAATTCTGTCTCAACCAACACAGGTGCTTATTGTGTGTTTGTATTAAAGCTTTTAATTCATCCTAACTCAGTTCATGGACTCCAGTGGAAGTATTCAGGTTTAATGGGTAAGGCCTACGAGATGCTCTGATACCAAGTTGTCACACCCCAATTCCGCACCATTCGGAACGGTGTGATGAACCGTCGGTAAACCAACGGTTCAACCAGGATCTCAAAATAGGCTATCCCACATATGATAAACCAAAACACATTCCACATTAATCAGAGGTAATAAAATAAATAGCGGAAGTCTTACAGATAATGAACTGAGGTCTAAACATGATAAATAATTAATATTCCATTTATTTCCGAGTAACCAAAACATAACTTAATACATATTACAATATCCAAATACGAAAACTAAACACTAAACGTATCCATCGCTGAAACGCTCGCGTAACGAACCATGTTCGTCCTCCACAGCTTGCTCATCATAGCCACCACATGTTCATATGTTGGCGTGTCGACATAATCTTCAATCATAGTACCTGCAATATCAGAAACTAAAAAGAATTGCGCGCGCGAGGGTCAGCTCTCCAACTTGAGCTCAATGAGTAGCCAAAACAATGCAACAATACATATGCATGCAAAAAGTTAATTTATATCTTTGGTCCGGTTTAAAGTTTGCAGTATGCAATAGAAAAGTTTAGGTAGCCAAAGGTCACGTTTATTGACTCCGCCTCTATACACGAGTGTGTGACGTTACCCGAAGATCACGTTTATCGTCAACTCATATGCACCCAATCATGAACAATATATAACAAAGGTTACGTTTATTGCTATATAGTGCCATACCAACACGTAAGCCCCTGTTGGCGAGGGCTGCAAAGTGGGTTCGCAACTAACCAATCCTAATGCCAAACAGTGTATCCAAGGCCTCACCCCAGCATCCCTTAGAATGTCCATAGAGATAGAGCTAAGGCCCCCCGGTAGAGTCAGAGACTACAAGGACCGAGACCCCCTCCCCTGATACTCTATGACATAATAGTTCTGCTAAAGTAATGGCGATACGACGATGCCAATGCACAAGACTTGAGTTAGAGATAGAGCTAAAGTGCTGAGACCCGCCAAAGGTTAACGTTTATTGACGTTCTCATAACACCTCCCCTGATACTCGCTCGCATCAAGCACATCAACCACACACATACAAGCACATGCCTATTCCTATCATCATCATCATCATCATGTTATAAACAATAAAGTAAATATGAATGAACAAGTAATAAAAATATTGGATGGCATGCTGTATGCACATTACAAACATATTTGCATAGAATCAAGCATGGCATTGGACTCAAGAAAATAGAAAACAGTTTGTTATTAACCAATTAGTTTAGAGTTCTGTTTCCTCACCTTAGCTTGCTAATAGATACTTTTCCAAACTTTAGAATCACCTTTATAATGTTATTATATTGCTAGAAGACCTAACAAAGTTGATAAAATTTAATTAGAATTTATTCGGAATTTAAAAACCATTCTGTTAACTGAGGGTCGGAGGTAGGGTCGGAGTCCTGATCGACCCTGGGTGCGACCCTCCCCCTAATCTAAACTTCCCGAACACTGAGGGTCGATGTTAGGGTCAGATCTACCATCGACCCTAGGTGCGACCCTCCATGGTTTGAGTCAAAAAATATCAGATTTCGTTCTCTCTTTCATGGTTAGGTCCTATGACTTACTTCCACAATCCATTCTATACATGTTCTATGGTTTAGAACTATACTTTATTCACCTACATGGTTTTAATGATCTCCTCCATGGTTTCCATTGAAACAAAACCATGGATGCATGAATTGGGTTTCTTCTAAGTCATACCCTCTCCATAAACCATTCTAAAGTCTTAAATAAATCATGGGAAACGTATTCATACTTTAGGTTTGCTGAGATTCAGAGTTCCTCTGAATTTCCTCTTCTTCCTTAGCCTTTTCTTCAAGTTTTCCTTCTCTTCTTCTCTTCCTTCTCTTCTCTTTCTCTCAATCGAATTAAGGTTGTAAAAGGAGTGACAGAGGCTTAGGGACGTCTTATTTATAGAGTAAAACCTCCCAAAATAAGTCCCATTGAGTTTAGGAAAGGTTCCAATCGAAATTAGGAGGGTTTCTCAATTTTCGGTTCGTGCTGTTTTTCCCGAATGCCGAGGGTCGATGGTGAGGGTCGATGGGAGGGTCGGACAACTCATAGACCCTGCGACCCATGGTTGAGGGTCGATGGTGAGGGTCGATGGGAGGGTCGGACCTGCCTGTTAAAACCTGCGACCCTACCCTCATTTTGACTATTTTTGGGTAAATTTTAATATTGGGTCTTGGGTTTCTTCACACACTTGGTCCACTTGGCTCGACCATGATTTGTACACCGGTCCTGACACAAAATGTAAGGTTAGGCCGGGTTCGTGGCGTGCGGGTCTTACAGGGAGAGAGAGAGAAAGAGAGAGAGAGTCATGGGGAGATCGGGAAAGAAAGAAAACTTGAGAGAGAAGTGAAAAGTAAGAGTGAGTGAGAGAATAAAAGAGAGAGAAAGAACTAGAGAAAGAGAAGTAAAAAGAGAGAGGGAGAGAGAGAAAGAGAGAGAGAGAGAGAGGGAGAGTTGAAAGAAAAGTAAAGATAGATAGAAAGTGAGAAAGAAAGAAAGTGAAGTTGAAAGAGAGAGAGAGAGAGAGAGAGAGACTGAGAGCGAGAAAGAGAGATAGGGGGAGAGAGAAGTAGATAGAGAGGGAGAGAGAGAAAAGTAGAGAGTGGGAGAAGCGAAAAGTAAATGAGAGAGAAAGAAAGGTATACAGAGAGAGAGAAGTAGAAAGAGAGATTGAAGTAAAGAGAGAATGAAGTCAAGAGAGAGAGAAGTTGAAAGTGAGAGAGAGAAGTTGAAAGTGAGAGAAGTAGAAAGAGAGAGAGAGAGGAAAAGAAAGAGAGAGAGCAGTCGAAGGAGAGAGGGAAGTGGTAAGATAGAGAGAGAGGGAAGTAGAGGGAGACAGAGGTAGAAAGAGCCAGATAGAGAGAGAGAGAAGTAGAAAAAAAGAGTGAGACAGAGAGGAGAGAGAGAGAGACAGAGTGAGCGGGTGAGAGAGAAGTGGAAATTGAGACAGAGAGAAGTGGAAAGAGGGTGAGAGAGAGAGGAGAATAAGATGAAAGAGAGAGAGAGAGAGAGAGAGATAAAAGAGAAAGAGAGAGAGAGAGAGAGAGAGAAGTAGAAAGAGAAGAGAGAAAAGTTGAGAGAGAGAGTACGCGTGAGAAAGAGAAGTAGAGAGAGTGAGAGAAGTAGAAAGGGCTTAGAAAGAGAGAGTGGAAGAGAGAGAGAGAAGTAGAAAGAGAGAGAGGTCAAAAGAGTGAGAAAAAGAGAGAGAGAGAGAGGGAGAGTGAGAGAAATAAAATGAAAGAGAGAGTGAGAAAGTGAGAGAGAAAGAGAGAGAGATAGATAGAGAAGTAGAAAAGGAGAGAGATAGATAGGGAAGTAGAAAGAGTAGAGAGGGAGAAGTAGAAGGAAAGAGAGCGACAAAGAGAGAGAAGTAAAAAGAGAGAAAAGTGGAGAGAGAGTTAAAGGGAGAGAGTAAAAGATGTAGATAGAGAGAAGGAAATGGAGAGAGAACAAGAGAGAAAAAGAGAGCGAAGTTGAGAGAGAGAGTTGAAGTAAGGGAGAAGTCGAAAAGAGAGAGAAAGAAAGAGAGATAGGGAGAGTGAGAGGGAGAGGGAAGCAAAGAGATGGAGAGAGAGAGAGGGAAGTTGAAAGAGAGAAGTAGAGAGAGGAAAGTAGAAAGAGAGAGAAGTATAGAGAAAAAATAAGTAGAAAGAGAGACAGAGATTGAAAGAGAGAGGGAGAGAGGAGTTGAAAGAGAGTGTGAGAGAGAGAGAATGATAGAGAGAGAGAGCGAGATATAAGTAAAAAGATAGAGAAAGAAAGAGAGAGGGAGAGAAGTAAAAAGAGAGAGAAGTAAAGAGAGAGGTAGAGAAGTAAAAGGATGGAGGGTAATAGAAAGATAGAGAGAGAGAGAGAGAAGTAGAGAGAGACAGAGAAAGAAAGAGAGAGATAGAGAGAGAAGTTGAAAGAAGGAGTGAGGGAGAGAGGAGGGAAAGAGGGAGAGTGAGTGAGAGAGAAGTAGAAAGGGAGATAGAGAGAAGTAGAAAGAGAGTGAGAGAGAGAGGGAGGTGAATAAGATGATAGAGAGAGTGAGAGAGAGGTGATATAGAGAGAGCAGTAAAGAGTAAAAGAAAAAGAGAGAGTGAGAGAGATGTAGAGGGAGAGAGAAAGATAGAAAGAGGGAGAGTGAGAGAAAAGTAGAGATAGAGGGAGAAGTAGAGAGAAAAATAGAAATAGAGAGAGAGAAAAAGAGAGAAGTAGAGAGAGTTAGAGAGAAGTAAAAAGGGAGAGAGAGAGAGACAAAGAGAGGGGGAGAGAGAGGAGAGGGAGAAGTAGAATGAGAGAGAGAGAGAAGTAGAAAGAGAGAGAGACAGAGAAAGATAGAGCTCTCCGAAGTAGAAAGTGAGAGAGTGAAAGGGAGAGAGAAGTTGAGAGAGAGGGAGAGAGAGAGAGGGAAAGAGAGAGAGAGAGAGAGAGAGAGAGAGAAAGAGAGAAAGAGTGATAGAGTGACTAAGAGAGAGCTCACTGAAGTAGAAAGAGATAGAGAGAGAGAGAAGGAGAGAGAGGGAGAAAAGTAGAGAGAGAAAAGAGAGAGAGAGAAGTAGAAAGAGAGAGAGAGAAGTAAAAAGAGAGAGAGAGAGAAATAGTGAGAAGAAGAAGAAGAAGAAGAGAGAAAGAGAGAGAGAAAAGAGAAAGGGAAAGAGAGAGAGAGAGAATGAGAGGTAGAAATGAGAAGAGAGAAAATTAGAGAGGGAGAGTACGCGTGAGAGAGGGAAGTAGAGAGAGTGAGAGAAGTAGAAAGAGAGAGAAGTAGAAAGAGAGAGTGAAAGAGAGAGAGAGAGGGGAGAGAGAGAGAGAGAGTGAAGTAGAAAGTGAGAGAGAGAGAAATGGGAAGAGCAAGAAGAGAGAGAGAGAGAAATAAAAAGAAAGAGAGAGTGAGAAAGTGAGAGAGAGAGAGAGAGAGAGAGAGAGGGCGAGAGAGAGAGAAGTGGATAGGGGGAGGGAGTGAGAAATAATTGTAACATGAAAGAGAGAGGGAAGAGTAGAAAAAGATAGAGGAGAGAGAGTGAAGTAGAAAGACAGAGAGAAAGAATGAGAGAGAGATAAGTAGAGAGAGAAAGAGAAGGAGAGAGATAAAGAGAGAGAGAATGAGAGTAAAAAAGAAAGGAAGAGAGAAGTAGAAAGAGAGAGAGAGAGAGGGAGAGAAAGAGAAGTAGAAGGAGAAGAGAAAGAGAAGGAGAGAGAGAGTGAGAAAAGTAGAAAGTGAAGAAAGAGAGAGAGAGAGTGAGAGTCGTAGAGAGAGAAAAGTAGAAAGAGGGAGAAAAGTAGAGAGAGAGAGAAGTAGAAAGAGAGAAAAAGAGAGGGAGAGGGGGATAGAGAGAGAGAGAAGTAGAAAGAGAGAGATGTAGAGACAGATAGAGAAGTAGAAGGAGAGAGAAAGAGGGAGAGAGAGAAGAAAGAGAGATAGAGAGAGAGGGAGTAAGTGGTAGAGAAAGTGACAGATGCAGAAAGAGAGAGTGGAAAAGTTGAAAGAGATAAAAAGATTAGAAAGTGAGAGAGAGGGAGAGAGAGGGAGAGAGAAAAAAAGAGAGTGGAGACAGAGGGGTAAAGAGCGAGAGATAGATAGAAGGAGAAAACTAGAATGAGAGAGAGAGGGGAGAAAGAGAAGTAAAAAGCGAAAGACAGAGAGTGAGCGAGAGAAAGAGAGAGAAACAGAGAGAGATAGAGATAGAGAGAGAGAAAGTAGAAGTAGATAAAGAAAGAGAGAGAAAGAGAGAGAGAGAGAGGGAGAGAGAGAAAGAGAGAAGTAGAAAGAGAGAGAATAGAATGTGAGAGAGAGAGAGAGTGGGAGAGAGAAGTAAAAAGAGAGAGAGAGCGAGAGAAAAGTGGAAAGAGAGTGAGAGAGAGAAGTAGAACGAGAGTGAGAGAGAGAAAGAGAGAGATGTAGGGAGACAGAGAGAGAAGTAGAAAGAGAGAGAGAGGAGAGAGAGAGAGAGAGAGTAGGAAATTGAGAGTGGCGAGAGAAAAAGAGAGAGGTAGAGAGACAATGAGAGAGAAAAGTTGAATGAGAGCGAGAGTAAGGGGAGAATGAGTGAAAAGTAGAGAGAGAGAGAAAGAAAGAGTAGAGATAGAGGGATAAAGAGCGAGAGAGAGATAGATGGAGAAAAGTAGAATGAGAGAGAGAGGAGAGAGATAAGTAAAAAGTGAGAGACAGTGTGTGAGCGAGAGAAACAGAGAGAAACAAAGAGGGATAGATATAGAGAGAGAGAAAGTAGAAGGCGATAGAGAGAGAGAGAGAAAGGTAGAGAGAGGGAGAAGGAGAGTGCCAGAGAGAGAGAAAGAGAGAAGTAGAAAGAGA
>JAMYWD010002130.1:0-13078 GCA_028583415.1 Protea cynaroides
CGACCGCCAGATCGCCGATCCCGCCGCTCATTGTGGCATTTCAGCTAACAGATGATGCGCCACGCCGCTCGCGCCACTGCACCGCTGGTGCCGTGCACGCGGCTATTGTTGCGCGCCGGCTGCCCGCCCGTGCGCGAGGCTGGTAGCGTGCACTCGGCTGCTCGCCAGGCGCCCGGCTGGTTCTGCGTGCGCGCTATTGATGTGCACCTCGGCCGCTCGCCGCGTGAGGCTGGTGCTGTGCGCGCGCCACGCCGTGGCGCTCGGCTGGTGCTGTGCACTCGGCTGCCTCGATGTGCGCCGGCTGGTGCTGTGCACTCGGCAGCCTCTGCGCGCTCGGCTGGTGCTGTGCACTCGACTGCCTGCTGTGCACTCGGCTGGTACTGTGCGCGCGGCTAGTGCTGTGCGCGCGGCTGCCTGCTGTGCACTCGGCTGCATTTTCTCTCTCTTCTTTCTCTCTCTTCTTTCTTGGACTTTCTTATCAACTTTCTTCAATAGTTCTCTCACATCATGTCTACCAGTTGCCAACAATGACAACCTTAACTTGGTCAAGGTTCTAACAGATTATGTGGTCCATCATTTTGATTGCCATCGGGTCGTTCAGAAGGTTTGGACAGTCCCTATTGATGGTGGTTATTGTCGCTAGAATCTGGAATGGAATCACCAGGACAGACAATATAGAACTCTCAATGAAACAATGGAGCTCCTTCTTAAAACAAGGGTTCCCTGAGACACTGTTTTCCAATACTATCTCCTTTCCTACTAAACTTAGACACTGAAAGAACTCAGCTAAAAGCAATAACAATCGAAAAATTAGAGATATTTACTCCAAAGTTCAAGTCCCCTTTTCTTTATGTTCTCTTGTTACATATATAGATTCAATTGGAAACCTTTTTGGGCAAGCTTTCCCATACCTGTCACTACTTTGATCATTAGCTACCTAGAGTACAATAGGTCCGCACGCCTACGACCCCCTAGCCCGTGTAATATTGTCTTGTCAATCACTTTTCGACCCCCATCGACCTTCTTCGACCCCTCCTCTGGGCTATGTTCCTTATACACCATGATGTCCGCTTCTGTCTTTACACTTTTACCAAGTAAAGTTCTGACTGTCCGCCGATTTGGACCAAGATCTAGTGACTTGGCGGATCAAATCAGCATGTCTTGCATTTATGGTTGTTGTCAGCATTTATGAGCATTAATGATAATCCATTAATGGCCCAACAACCCACGTCAATCTGTCGCATCTTATCCTAGTCAGCATAGGGGGTCGAACACGGGTTCCTTATAATATCTTCCGCAATACCGTCATTTTCATACCGTGTATCTTGGATGAGCGTCACGTGCTCATCGCCAAAAGATTATCCGAAATTCTCTTTATACGGTTAGATTTAATCATCCATCATTATTTTTCCTAACAGAACCCCTTTGTTTCCTTATGCGTCGTTTCGACCAAAAGAGACATATCTTTATGGGAAAATATCCTCTTCTGAACACATGGATGATCCTCCGTGACGTGATTATCTTTATCTGTCCTTCTTTTTCGAAACTTGAACGCTCGCATCCCTGACATGGCGCCTGTAACGTTTCGCCATGATTAGAGTTAATTCCCTTTTTTAAATGCTCCTGACGCCATTTCCATTTCCATCGAGCCGTTGCTTTTGATCTGTGCCTATCTCCTACCTCTTAACGATCATCGCATACGTCCACGCGTCGCTTCCCCCTAAAACGTCACGTCTGCCTCTAGTCTATCAATCACAACTCTCGAGAAACATCATGACTGCCAGACTGTGACCCACCTGCCAGCAAACCTATAAAAATCCCTTACTTCTTCTCATCTTCTTCCTCATACACTTGCTTCTTGTAGAATTTTTCACGAAGGCTTTCTCTTCGAAGTTTTTCTAGTTCAACCTTCCCAATTCCGTCAAAGATATCTTCTTTTCTGTAGAGGTTTCCGATGACCCGAACGTTATCCTAGTAAGTTCCGCTCTTGTCCTCTATTTCTTACTTTTTTGCTAACCAGTCATGGCTCGTGACAAAGCCGTAGTCGGTCGTGTTTCTGAGCCTACCCTATGTCGATCGCACCCCCCGCAATCTACTCAGGGTGGGGAGAGCTCCAGTGGTAACCCTGGGAGCTCTTCCCAAGATTTCTCCGATGAGGCTGGTCCTCTCTGTGTGGCTTCCTCCGTGAAGTTTTTCATGACTGAACCCAAACTCCAAGATCTTAGGGCTTCTTTTCGTGTTCCTGACTCGGTTGAGTTAATTGTTCCGATCCCAGAGGACCAAGCATGCCACCTTTATTCTCATAGGATGGTGGTAAACCTCAACATGTTCCTGTCCGGTTTCCTTTTTCCTTGCCACCCTTTGGTCTTTGAAATTCTGGGCTACTATGGCCTAGCCCATACTCAGATTCCACCCAACTCTTGGGCTCACATCCATTCCTTCATCATCTTCTTTCTTAGATGTCAAGAAGCCCCCACATTGAGGTTCTTCCAGTTTCTGTTCGATGTGGGTGTTCTGAGCTGGCGGGAACCTTCGACCCATAAAACAAAACTCAATGGTATTTACTATTTCTTCCGTCGAAAGTTAGACATAGTTCCCCCCATGATCTATACCACCCCGTCCTCTGTGCCTCATTGGAAAGAGAAGCTTGGGGCTATAATAAAACGGGATCATACTCTTCAAGGTATGCGTTATTTCCCCATGGGGAACCGATGGTAGTTCATCGACCCCTCCATAGTTGGGGTCGCCCCACTTCTGACACCACTCGAGATGGAGACCCTCGAACGGGTAGAAGATCGAGGGAGGGTTGTACAGTTCAAGGATCTGTCTAACAACCAATTCTTGTTCTTATACGGACTGAGTAAGTTTCATGATAGTACTAACCTTCTCTTTCATGTTTGCTTGTTAACTTCAACTCTAATGATTTTTCGTTGATTTATGATGCAGTGGAAGGCCAGGACGACAACATATGGGAAGACCTTTGGGGACGGATTTGTTCCGCCACCAGCAACGGGAGAAGGAGGAGATAATCACTTCTATGGCCCAGAAACTGGAAGCCCTAAAAAAGGCTGCAGATGCTGCTCCCGCCATTCCCCCAAAAATTCCCCCACTGCCTCCGGTAAGCGTTGCTCCTCCCACCGGTCCTGAGCCTTCGAGTGCTCCGCTTGTTGGGAGCTCTGAGTCAGGCACTCCTTCAGAAGTACCTGCATTCGACCCACTTCCTTCGACTAGGGAGCCCATAATGTCATTCGTTATCGACATCGATGAGGATGGTATGTACATTTCCTTATAACCTCTTCTATTTTGTCGACCTACATCCATGATTCTAACTGTGTCTTCTTCTTCTTCTTCTTCTTCTTCTTCTTTTTTTTTTATTTATTTTTTACAGAGGATGATGAAGCCACTATTGCTTAGACAGTGCATAGGTTAAAGAGGAGGAAACTTTCCTCAGAGGCCCCCCGACTCATTTTCTAGAGGACACCCCCAGGATATCCTACAGCGGATTTCGGCAGGCCCTCCACCACTGCGCACTCTTCTTCCAGAGGAGACGCCTGTCGACCAAGTTTCCACCAGTTTCTCCAAGGAGGTAGCACACATCGACCCAGCGCCATCCAGCCTTCCCTGTGATATCGAGCCTGCTTCTTCAACGGTCATCCCTCCTCCGATCGTAGATTCAAGTTCCGGAGTCAACCTTCCACCATGCTCCGCACTAATCGTTCTGGCTGCTCCACCAGCACCACCCTCAAGTCTGGTGGCTTCACCTCTAGCCTCTTCTGGTCCAGCCTCTTCCGGTATGTCTTCCCTAGCCACAGACTCCACTGTGGTTACGTCATTCCATCCCTTGTCTGGGGGGTTGCCTCCACTAGCTCCTTCTACCTTTCCTTAGCTTTCTACCTCCTCCCTGCCCGTTTAATCCTCTTCCCCCAGTCACCCAACTAAAGAGGGTATTCGACAGAAAAGCCCGGTCGAACCTTCTGCTTTAGCACCGGGTCCATCTTCCACCCTTCCTTCCACCAGCTTTTCTTCTTTTGTTCTCGGCTCAAGCTCTACTACTGCCAAGCCCTCTATATTCGCCCCCTCCTGGAAGGTACGTTCCATAGATAATGAGCTACACAACCACCTAATAGCTAAAGAAATCATCCATAACGCCTGTCTTCCTGTCGATGACAAGGTTTTTAATTATGTCCCACTTGAGGGTATCGACCAGAGCCAATGTGTGGCCCTTTACCAAGTAAGTCTTCCAACAACTCTTTTTTTTTTTTTTTTTTATCCCTTTCTAACAAATATTCCTTGTTATTTTCCTTTTTGTAGTTGATGTGCGGAACGAACTACTATCGGAAGATGCTAGCAAGCTCCGTACAAAAGTTGAGAGAGGCGCATGCTGCTGTCCAGGAAAACCATAGACTTCTGTCTCTCGCCCACACAGAGCGTGATCAAGCCGCCCATGATCGAGATGCGGCTATTGCCACTCGTATTGAGGCCGATGAGGTTTGGTAGGAAGAAAAAGACTCCCTAGCTTCTGAGTTCGAGGTGGTCAAGCAAGAGAGGGACGATGTGGAGGAGCGAGCCAAAGAAGAGGACGAGCGGGCCAAAGAGGCAGATGAGCGGGCCAAGGAACTGGACTTGAAGTGGCGTAGTACTGAAGCATCGCTGGAGTTAAACCGGAGATGGCTATCTGACGATAAAACCAAATACCGTCGATTGGACGAGCATTTCACTACACGTGCCAAAGTTTTCGAGGCTGCGCAGAAGGAGTTGTCTGAAATGCGGCTGTCCAACGAGGTCATGGTGGACCAACTTAAAGCAACCACTGATCTCAACAACCAATTGGAGGAGGAGGTCAAAGGTCTGCAAGGTGCCCGAGAAGAGTTGGTCTCCGAGAAAGGCAACTTGCTGGCGGAGAATCACAAGCTACAAGCCGAGTTAGTTCAATCTATCTCCAGAGAGGATACCCTCAAAGGAGAGTTGGCTGTTATGCAGGAGCGAAGTGTCGACATGCAGTCTTCAATTGCTCGCCTAACTGAATAGTTGTCGCAAGCCCACTCGTCTCTGGTGCAAGACAAAGAGAAGACTTTGAGAGCCTTGCTCGATTCTGAGGACATGGAGGGCATGTTCAAAAGGGAAAGAGCCAGAGCCATCTGAGAAGCTCTCTTGGTCGTGCACTCGCAGATGTCTGCCCATCTTCCAGCCTTCGACTTTTCTCTCATTTCCCTGATGGGTAGGGTAATCCAGGACAAGCTTGTGCAGCCTTCCAGTCTTCCTCCTCCTCAAGAAGCAGCTCCACCCTCCACCGCTCCTTCATCAAGCACTTTCGATATTCCTGAGACGGCTCTCGAAGATCCTGCGTCCTCTCCTCCAACAGATAAACAGTGACCATATATATATATATATATATATATATATATATATATATATATATATATATATATATATATATATATATATATATATATATATATATATATATTGTAAGAATGTGTACTATACTTCATTATTCAATACAATTTCCTTTATACTGAACTTATACTTTTTTCTCTCTTCAATTGTAAGAATGTGTACTTTTTCTAAGTATTCCCAAGTTCTCCTAAGTATTCCATCATACGCCCCCTGGCTTTAAATGATTGCACTTTGTCAATGAGTTAAAACCAAAAGAACCCTGAGGCTTTTTCTTTCTTCGAGACCTTTAGGCCTTTTTCGAGACCTCGAGGCCTTTTTTCTTTTCGAGGCCCTTAGGCCTTTTTCTTTTCGAGACCCTGAGGCCTTTCTTTTTTCGAGACCCTGAGGCCTTTTTCTTTTCGAGACCCTGAGGCCTTTTTCTTTTTGAGACCTTGAGGCCTTTCTCTTTTCGAGATCCTGAGGCCTTTTTCTTTTCGAGACCCTGAGGCCTTTTTCTCTTTTCGAGACCCTGAGGTCTTTTTCTTTGGCAAAGATGTAATGTAAACAGATAAGTAAGTAGAAAAGGCACCTTACACATAGTATCTTCGAAGATTTTTGGAATGCCAAGTGCGTGGTAGGGCCGATCCATCTATTGTCTCCAAATGATACGACCCCGACCTAGTAACCTTCACAACTCGGTACGGTCCTTCCCAATTTGGGGTCAAGTTACCCTGCTGAGTGGGAATAGTGACAGCCGTCCAGCGTAAAACTAAATCACCCACTTGAAATAGATTCTCCTTGACCCTCGAATTGTAATATTTTGCCATTTTCTGCTGATAAGCTTCTATGTGCAGTCGAGCCGTTTCGCGAACGTCTTCTAGGAGATCTAGATCCATCAAGAGGATGTCTTTTTTAGTATCCTCATTGAAGTTCAACACCCTATAGCTTTTCTCCACCACTTCGATCGGAATAACAGCTTCAGACCCAAAAGCCAACTTGAAAGGAGTAGCCCCTGTAGCCGTCCGCTGAGTTGTTCGATATGACCATACCACACTGGGTAATTCCTGAGCCCATGCTTGCCTCTTTTCTTCCACTCGTCTGGCTAAACCATGCAGTAGAGTTTGATTGGTGACTTCTGTCTGTCCATTAGCTTCTGGGTGTGCTATCGATGCAAACCTATACCCAATTTTATGGTCGCGGCGGAATTCTCGGAATATCCGACTTGAGAATTGCAGGCCATTGTCAGAACCAGTACTTGTGGGATTCCATTCTGTATAAGACATCAAGTTTGAAGAGCTCCTTAGCTTTATGCACTATGACCATCACCATTGCTTTCACCTCAATCCACTTAGTGAAGTAATCAATTGCCACCAAGATGTATTGCAACTGCCCCCTTGCTTGCGGGAATGGCCCCCGAATATCCATTCCCCAAACTACGAAAGGAATGGAAGAGGGAATAGGTTGTAGCTATGTGTACGAACGATGAGACATGGGAGCATGCTTCTGACATGCTTCACAGCTTCTGGCGTACTTTTCAGAATCGCTCATCATATGAGGCCAGTGATACCCCATTTTGATGATCTTAAAACACATGGTGCGACCACATTGGTGGGCTCCGCAAATCCCCTTGTAAACTTCCGCCATAATGTATTCTGCTTTCGAAGGTGGAACACAACAGAGCAATAGAAAAGTATGGGATTTTTTGTAAAGTACCTCGTCATGAATGACATACGATACAGCTTGTGTCTGAATGCGTCGGGCTTCTTTCTTGTCCTCAGGTAAGACATTCTCCCTCAGATAAGTAAGTAATGGATCCATCCAACAGGGCTCGACGTCGACAAGTAAGACCTCCCCTACGGGGTCGATGCTAGGATCTGACATATGCTCAACGTATACTGGCACGTCGAAGCGACTCAAGTCATTGGATCCTAAATGAGACAATGCATCTGCTTCCGTATTCTGATCATGTGGTATGCTAACCATCGTAAACTTCTCCAGTGGTTTAATGAGTTGCTTCATAAGGGCTAAATATTTAGCCAGACGGTTTTGTCGTGCCTCATAGTCCCCCGTAACTTGTCGCACGACCACTTGGGAATCCCCATACACTAACAAGTGAGTGACTTTTAACTTTCTAACCAATTTAAGCCTGGCTACCAAGGCCTCATACTCTGCCACATTATTGGTTGTTGAGAAACCAAAACGTACAGATGTCAGTACTTTGAACCCTTCGGAGCTGATAAGGACAATACTCGCTCCCGCATCTTCTTGGTTGGAAGCTCCGTCTATGTACATGACCCAAGAAGGTTCTTCAGGACCGAGGAAGATTTTAACTTTAGCTTCTTCAAGGGCTCGCTCTGGATTTGCCCCTTCTTCTTCACCCCCTGAGAGGGTACTTTCAATCGGGAAATCTGCTAATGCCTATGCTTTAATGGTAGTCCGAGGTTGAAACTTGAGGTCAAACTACCCAATTGATCATACGCCCGGACACGTCTGCTCTGGCAAGGAATTTACTCAGGGGTCGATCAGTCAATACAATGATAAAATGAGACTGGAAGTAGGGTCGTAACTTGCGAGCACAGACCACCACCGCTAGAGCTAACTTTTCGATTGACTAATACCTGGTTTTTGCATCTAATAGGGCCTTGTTGACGTAGTACAGGGTGTTGTATTCTGTTGACTTCCTTGACTAGTACTCCACTGACGGCACATGGTAAAACTACCAGATAAAGCAGTAATGTATCTCCAGTCTCTGGCTTGACTAACAAAGGGGGTGAAGAAAGATACCGTTTGAGGCCATGGAACGCCTCCTCGCACTCAGTTGTCCATTCGAAAGGTTTGGATCCTTTAAGAGTTTTGAAGAATGGGAGACATCTATCCGCAGACCGGGATAGAAATCGCCCAAGGGCCGTGATTCGACCTGTGAGTACTTGAACTTGCTTGGGTGTAGTTGGAAACTTCATACTTTGGATTGCTTCAATCTTTATGGGATTGGCCTCAATCCCCCTCTGAGAGACCATGAAGCCTAAGAACTTTCCAAATTAGACCCCAAAAGCGCACTTCGCCGGATTGAGGCGCATGGAATTTCTTCTTACCACCCCAAAAACTTCCTTGAGGTCCGCCAGGTGATCCATCGCTTTAACTGTCTTGACTAGGAAATCATCCACATATACCTCCATGGTTCAACTAATTTGCTTTTTGAAGACTTTATTAACGAGCCTCTGGTATGTCGCCCCCGCATTTTTTAGCCCGAAGGGCATTACTGTATAGCAGTAAGTGCCTTTGTTGGTGATGAAGGCTGTATTCTCTTCGTCCTCTTTGGCCATCTTTATTTAATTATAACCCAAATAAGCATCCAGAAAGGATAGCAGCTCATGTCCTGCGGTGGCATCAATGACTTGATATATCCGAGGCAAGGGGTAAGAATCTTTTGGGCATACTTTATTAAGATCTGTGAAATCAGTACATACACGCCAACGGCCATCGAACTTAGGCACTAGTACAACATTAGCCAACCAATCTGGATAATACACTTCTCGGATAAATCCTGCCTTCAGTAGCTTTTCAACCTCCTGATCGATGATTACTTGCTTCTCCATCGATACTGCTCTCTTCTTTTGGCGAATAGGGCGCTGATGTGGATCTATCTGGAGATGATGTTCTATGGTCGACCGTGGGATTCCCGACATGTCTTCTGGAGTCCAAGCAAAGACATCCGAATTTGCCTTCAAGAACTTTATGAGTTCCTGCCTTTGTTCTTCTGGAATAGTTGATCCTACTAAGAATGTCTTCTTAGGATGGTCATCGTTGAAGGGTACTGATATGAGATCTTCAACTGGAGTGGTTCACTCTGTGGGAAAGTCGTCGTGGTACTCATCCAGCTGGATCACTTGAATGGGTTGATCTTCATCCAGGGCAGCCAGGGATGCAGCGTGGCACCTTTTCAAGACAGATGGGTCTGCCTTGCAACACCCAACTCCCCATTCAGTTGGGAACTTCATAACCAAATAGTAGGTAGATAAGCAGGCCTGCAGCTTGTTTAGACCCGTTCTTTCGAGTATACCGTTATGGCTCGATCTGGTATCCACCACCATATACTTCATACTGATGCTTACCCGTGCTGGGTAGGTTCCCAAACGAGTATCAATCTGAATGGCTCCTTTCACCCGCACTCCTTCACCATTGAACCCTAGAAGAGAGTATCGAATGGGCCTCAGCTGCTCATCCTTGTTGCCCAACATCTGATACGTGTCGTAATACAGGATTTCACAAGCGCTTCCCGTATTGACCAGAATTCGACTCACTTCCCACTCCTCTCCGATGGCCATTTTGATAACAAGAGGATCTTCATGGGGGGTGACAACATCGATCAGATCGTCGTCTCTAAAATAAATGTATCCATCATACCTGAAATTCTTGGAAAATGATTCCCCCACATTTTCGTCCCCGCTTCGAACTTGCTTTTCCTTTGCCGCTCCTTCCTCCTCTGGTTCTATCACAATTGGGAGCACTTCATGCCGCATGTGCTCAGGCCAGACCGTCACCGTCATGCATTCTAACTGGCTAAGTGTAACATACTCGTCATCACTTAGCCCCAGATCTTGCTCTGGTCCTGCCTTTCCCAATAGCTTCCGCGGGGGGGCTTTTCTCTCGAACAGTTCGAACCCCTGGGGTAGGGTACTCCTTCATCTTCTCCTGCTGCTCATCTATGTACAGATCAATCTGGCCCATAAATCCCCTTGGGGGCGACCTTGGGGGTGGTTGAGGTCTATGTTTGACCCTCGCTCTTCTTTCTTCTGGAGCCCTCTCAGTTAGAGGTGGAGGGAGCACCATCGCAGGTGTAGGTAGAGTTGGGCCCGTCCCTGAACTCTATCCACCTTCCATGCTGGATAAGATCTTCGACCATACTTTTTAAATGCCTGCATGAGTTGGTATCATGGCCATGATCTTGGTAATGCGCACAATATAACCGTCTATTGCGCTCCTCAGGCCGTGCTATCATCTTTGGTGGAGGGACCAGTAGGGTGTCACCTCTCTTGATGTTCAATATCTCAGACATGGTTCGGTTGAGAGGTGTGTATTCTTGAGCGGGTCGAGTAGGGTATAACTCCTTCACCACCTTTGTTTTTTTGCTTGTTTCTCCTTCTTTATGAGCCTTCTCTAATGCTTTATTCCTCTTCTTTTCAGCAACCACAGGACCCAAACTTATTGGCCCTGATAACTCCGCCACCGCTTCTGCCCCTGATGCATACCGATCGCATCGACTAAAAATTTTTGCATGAGTTCTTGAGCGCTTTTTGTTGAGTGAGAACACCAACTGTGGGTCTCCGCAGGCTTTAGATAGGGTCGAAACAACCACATCTGGTTGCAAGTCTTTGACTTCCCCTGCCACTCCTAGGAAACGAGTGATGAATTGTTGAAGTGGCTCCCCTTCGCCTTGCTTGATCGCCATCAAATGGGATAGATTTTTCTTCTGCACTCGACTCCTTTGAAAAAGGGAGAGGAATAAGCTGCTGAGCTCCTTGAAAGTTCCCACCGATCGCAGAGGAAGGTTGTTGAACCACGTCCTTCCCGCTTCTCGTAATGTTGATGGGAATGCTCTGCAACACAACGCGTCGTGGTGGCCGTAAATGACCATTCCCACCTTGAAGTTGTCTAAGTGTCTCTCCGGATCTATCTTGCCATCATACCATCCTACATTTGGGAGGCCAAAGTTGGAAGGTAAGGGATGATTCATAACCTCGTCCGTCAGGGCTACCTCCGTGGCATACTCCTGAAGAGCGGCCAGATCGATCCCTCTTTCCACATGTTGTACCCGGTCCATCAGCTCTTTGACAAGACGTTCTAGCCTCTCAGTGTTTTCATTCCCAGCCGGAGAGCTATCTGCAGTTGGTACAGCCGCAATGGGTACAACAGTCGAAGGCACATCAATAGACGGCGTAGCAGCCATCCTTTCCCTCGCGATGCGTCAACTCTAGCCTGAACTTCTTCATGGATTTGTCTGGCCTCTTCGACCCTGGCTTGGGTTTCTTCTCAAATTCTCCTAGCTTCTTCGTTCCTTGCTTGTATATCTTCACGAGCCTGTCAAGCAGCATCGACCCTAGCCTGAGCATCTTCTCTAGCACGTCTGGCTTCATCAACCCTCCTTTGGGCCTCTCGTGCCACCTCCGATTCAATGTACATCTCAGCTCTGGCCCACCTGGCACCTTGCCTCGACCCCATCCTCCGGGAGATAGACGATCGACGAGAAACTCCCAGGGACTCTTGGCTACTTTCAACAATTTCAGTGGGGTCGACTTCTGGGACAGATTGAGGTCGCGGGTCCTCCTACTGACTGCTTCGACCCCTACAATGATACGAATCTACGGAGGGACTATCCCCCCTTGGGCTAGGAGGTACAGCACGCGGCGCAGAGCGTCTAGACTGCCGCGATCTCTGTGGGACTTTAGGTACATCTACTGGTGGTACTGAAGCTGCTGGTACTCCTGTGGGCCGTTGTTGTAACAGTTCTGTCAGAGCGGCCAACTGCTGGGCTAGTCTGTCAAATTGCTCCCTAGACACATACTGGGTCAGATCTGGGTTGGAGCCACCCGCTCCTTCATTGGTTGGCTCTTCTGGAAACACATCTTGGGGATCTTGTCCCCTTGGGCGTCTTCCCGTTCTCTGGCCATATTAGCTTCGGCCCGCCGGGCTTGAGTTTCCCATAAGTTATAGAAAATTTCAGCTCTTCCTGCTGGTGCCATGGCAATGTTAAGAAAACTAGCTGAGTGGCTAGGGCGAAAATGGGATTGAAGAAAAGGGAGAAAGTTGGGAATGTTTTTTTACTCTCTTGGTAAAAGATGAGATATTTGAACAAACAAAGTATGTCAGGGCCCCACGGTAGGCACCAAACTGTTTTCGCTGAAATCCAGAATGGAATCACCAGGACAGACAATATGGAACTCTCAATGAAACAATGGAGCTCCTTCTTAAAACAAGGGTTCCCTAAGACACTGTTTTCTAATACTATCTCATTTCCTACTAAACTTAGACACTAAAAGAACTCAGCTAAAAGCAATAACAATCGGAAAATTAGAGATATTTACTCCAAAGTTCAAGTCCCCAGATATTTACTCCAAAGTTCAAGTCCCCGTTTCTTTATGTTCTATTGTTACATATATAGATTCAATTGGAAACCTTTTTGGGCAAGCTTTCCCATACCTGTCACTACTTTGATCATTAGCTACCTAGAGTACAATAGGCCCGCACGCCTACGACCCCCTAGCCTGTGTAATATTGTCTTGTCAATCACTTTTCGACCCCCATCGACCTTCTTCAACCCCTCCTCTGGGCTATGTTCCTTATTCACCTTGATGTCCGCTTCTGTCTTTACACTTTTACCAAGTAAAGTTTTGACTGTCCGCCGATTTGGACCAAGATCTAGTGACTGGGTGGATCAAATCAGCATGTCTTGCATTTATGGTTGTTGTCAGCATTTATGAGCATTAATGATAATCCATTAATGACCCAATAACCCACATCAATCTATCGCATCTTATCCTAGTCAGCATAGGGTCGAACACGGGTTCCTTATAATATCTTTCGCAATACCTTCATTTTCATACCGTGTATCTTGGATGAGCGTCACGTGCTCATCGCCAAAAGATCATCTGAAATTCTCTTTCTACGGTTAAATTTAATCATCCATCATTATTTTCCCTAACAG
>JAMYWD010002131.1:0-13045 GCA_028583415.1 Protea cynaroides
AACCTTTTCAAGTCATGGTACATTTTAATGCCGCCGGGGTGTATTGAATATGGGGTGGCGTGAGCTTCCAACATAATCTGATTTTGGATTTCTAGATCTTCATTCTCGGTATACACAAAACGCCCACGATATCGAAAGTACCTTGTATCGCATCTAGAGTAAAATCGGATTGGCTCGACCCTTTTCCAAATCCTCTTGAACTGTCCCGAGGTATGGGTCCTGTAGAGCTACTTGCCTTTACTTCGTCCTTTAGGTCGGGCAAAATCTTTAATCTGCAAACATCAAAGGTAAACTTGTGTATCAATCCTTGCTCAATGGGATCATCACTGTCTCAATTAGGTGTTGATCTTCGTTCCCCGATGTTTCGATAGCTGCGCCCACGCTGATTAGTACTTGGTCGCTTCCGGGTTCGATGTCCATTTCCCTTTCGAGCATCGGCTACTATGTTTGCTTTTTCGTGGGTGATACTTGGATGTCGCAGTCGTAGTCCTTGAGTAATTCCAACCACCTTCCCCGCCTCATGTTCGGTTCTTTCGGTTTGAAAGGATATGTCGAGCCTTTTGTGGTCGGACTTAATCTGGAACTTTTCGCCATACGGATAGTGCCGCCAAGTCTTGATAAGCATGAATGACTCTTTGCTAATTCTAGATCATGCGTAGGGTAGTTCTTCTCATGCTCTTTTAGTTGTCTTGAGGCATAGGCTATTACACTGCTCCCCTTGCATCAAGAACACAACCAGTCCTAAACACGAAGCATCTGTATATAGAGTAAATGGGTGGTCGGGGCTGGAATAGTCAATACAGTCCGATACAGGTCTTGACTTCAATGTCCGAAACATTTCTCACATTCCTCGGACCATAAGAACTTCTCCCCCTTTTGGTCAATTTTGTGAGTGGAACGGCAATCTTGGAATAGTTTTCCACAAACCTTCGTAGTATCCTGCCCCAAGCCCGGGGCAAACTACGACCTTCACCCACGTCTTGGTGCCTCCCATCCTACGATGGCTGAGATTTTACTGGGGTCTACCTTAATTCCTTAACCGACACTACGTGACCAAGGAAGGCCACTTCCTTTAACCAAAATTCACATTTCTTGAATTTTGCATATAACTTCTCTCTCCTCATCTTTGTAATCTTTGCTCTTAGATGTACTGAGCATCGTCTCCTTGTCCTTAGAGTATACTAAGATATCATCGATAAACACGATAAGCCGACGTATCCAGCATGTCATGGAATACCCGGTTCATTAACTCCATAAAGGATGCGGGTGCATTAGTTAACCCAAAGGACATCACTAGAAACTCATAGTGTCCATAAGCGCGTCCGAAAAGCTGTTTTGGGGATGTGCGCTTCCCTTAATCTTGAGTGATGATACCCCCGATCTCGAGATCAATCTTCGAGAATACACTTGAACCTTGTGGCCGGGTCGAACAAATCATCTATCCTTGGTAGTGGAATCTTGTTCTTGATAGTGAGCTTGTTCAACTCCACGATAGTCCATACATAGACGTGCGCTACCATCCCTTTTTCTTGACAAAGAGCACAGGTGCTCCCAAAGGTGAGATACTAGGCCTTATAAAGCCCTTGTCTAAGTTCTTGAAGGCTGAGATTTTAATTCTTTCAACTCGGTAGGAGCCATCCCTTGCAGTGCTTTAGGCATCTAGGTGCCACCCCTGGTAGTAGGTCTATCACAAATTCGGTATTACGTCTGGTGGCAATCCGGGTAGATCTTCGAAATACATCAGAAACTCTCGAACTACGTCGATGTCATCCATTTGGCAGGCCGGCGGTCACATCCACCACAGATACAAGATATCCAACTCCCCCTTTCTCTAGACACTTCTTTGCTTTTAAAGCTGAGAGTATGAGCTTTCTCTTCCTAGGCAACTTAACCCCTTTAAAGTTAAACTCAGCTCCTTCCTTGTCTTTGAATGTCAACTTCTTTTCGTTACATAAGCGGGTTTGCCGAGGGTGTTGAGATAACCAGTCCATTCCCGGCATCACATCAAAATCGACATCTCCAGTGGACTAAGTTGGCTTCCATTTCTCGCCCTTCGATATGTACTTGGACAAGGACCATAGTATTCTTCTAACACCACCTCAATTCCCATGGGTGACCGAACTAGAAGACTTGGTTGCGAGTCTTGATAGGTTGGCCTAGTCTTTTCCCGAATGATATGGATACAAAAGAATGGGTGGCCCCAGTCAAACAAGACTCTTGCGGGTACCCGCTATATTCACGGTACATGAGATTTTAGTTCAAATTTTATCAGTTTCAAATGCACAAACAAATAATGCAACAATTAAGGAACAAGTATAAGAGATATCTGAACCACATCGGTGATCGCGTCGCTTCCTCATTGTTACGAAGATACACCTTGCCTTCGTCATTGCACCCTCTTTGGTTGTGGGCATGTCACCGGCATAATGTCCCACTTGTTGGCAATTGTAGCACTTCACGTTGGGATTCGACCCTCGTTGCTGTGGATGGTGCGGCAAGAGCCGGCCGGGAGGTACGGTGCCGATCTGGTGACCTGAATGGTCGGTAGGGACGATTGTTCCTTCCACCTTGGAGCTCGGATTGGGTCTCTTCGGTCCCCTACTTTGTGCCATGAAACTTTCTTTCGACTTGACTCGATGACGCGAGCCACAGACTGCGGCTTCATTGTAAATTTTCATTTCTCGACCCGTTTACATGTTCCCGGATAACACCTCGAAGACCCATGATAAATCGATGAGTCTTTGTTGCTTCCTCTGCATACCGGTTGGGGCAAAAGAAGGATAACTCCTCATACCTCTGGCGATAGGCTTTCCATTATCATCCGCGATTGTTGCGAGGTTAAGATATTCTCTTTCCATCCGATCACGGAAGCTTCCGGGAAAATACTTGTCAAAAAAGGCTTCCCTTGAATATGGGCCATGTAACAACTTGATGTTTGGTTTCAGGTATGACTTGGTAGAGCTCCACCACCCATTGGCCTCCTCTTTCAGCATATGAGTGGCATATAACACCTTGTCTCCATCCCGACAATCCAGTAGCCGAAAGTTTTCTCCATTTCAGCTACCCTTGTCTTGGCCGCGGTGTTTTCCCCGACTTCCACGTAAGGTAGGTGGTTTGAGCTTCAAGAATCCATCCATTGCTCTAAACAAGGCTATTCCGAGCATATGGTGCACCTCCATACCATTGTGGCTGATATGGATAGCCTCCACGATAGCCACCATAGTGTGCACTGGATATGGACCGCAGTACTTGTCCACGATACCCTCCGTGGTCGATTATATCCCGGGTGTGCCAGAACCTGGGTGAGGCTCGGTGACGGGGTGGTTCTTCTTGTGTTGGTATTTCAAGGTTTGTGTTTTACCCCACGGGTGTTGCTTGAACATTTCCTCGTGACCGGTGACTGGCACATCCGTAGGTCTCTAGTACGAGCTCGGTGGTCACGAGCATTTTGGTTATTTCTTCAAAAAAACTTCTTTTCTTTGTGCCGCCATACTAGACATAAAGTTTTCATCTTTGTTTCGAGCTTGAAGATGGCTGCCCCCGGGATGGCGACTCTTCACTCGCCCGCCTTATATTCTCACCGCGTTCAGGGTTCTGCTCTTCCCCACTTATTCTCTCTTCTTGCCCTTCGAGTTCTCACGAACCCGAACTCCTGTCTATAGCGGGCGTCCTGAGCGATGACGTGCTAGAACGAAACCTTCGACCATGACCTCTTGCCATTGGTACTTTACTCTGCCTTGTAAGAACCTGAATACATCAAAACACATGGAGCAATTTAGAAAAAAAATAATGTATCCCAACAATTTATAGCCTCAACATGTGCATCACAGGTAATCATTGATAGATTTAAATGACAAGCAAAATTTTGTCGAATTTCCAGTTATTTTGTCGAGTTTCCACATGTTCCATATCCTATCAAGCAAGCATGCGGTCTGGAATCAAGCTTCGATGGTTTAACGAGATGATTTTATATCACCTCTTAGTATAGGGTTTCCATTGGCGATTCCGGCCTCTCCTGGAGTGAGGCCGGTGTGGCTATACAGTCATACCGATTGTGCTATACCGCAGAGAGGATACCGGTCGCACTCATTCAGCAAGGGAGTACCGGTTTCACTTACCCATGGAATGTGCAACCGGTATATACCGGTCGCACTCATACGAGGGGAGTACGGTCGCACTATCCAACCAAATCGATGCGACGGTATGACTAAAACGCTTTAAAAATCGCGATTTTGAGTTCATTTTCATTTCTTTTTCCCAGAGTTCACTCCGGTGGCGATTTCTCTCCGAGTCTCCGAGTTCCTACAGTGCATCCGGTGTCTAAAAGATTGCTTCTACTCGCTTCTAGTGTGCCAATCTCGACTCTCAGGTAAGCTTCTCATTCCTTATCTCTTTTAGAAATTTTCATCGTCGCCTTTTACACCCAAACTTTAGGTTTTTCTTGATTTGGGTGTTCTTAACCATAGAAAACCTCTTTCTTTGGTTTAGAAAGGTTTTAGGAATTTTGATCATTTTTGGTGATATGACTTTCATTCTCTATTCTACAACCTCGTTTATCCTAGATAACCTTGTATCAACTCTGTAGATTATTTCATTCATACCTGACAGATTTGCTAGGAATTTTCACCACTTTCCATACTTGTCTCTAACTGAGTATGGTTTCTTGTCTTACAGGTATACCATGTACGGCGTCGAGGATTAAGAAAACCGCTCGATATGCCCGCGGTATGCAAGGCCACACCCGGTCTTCTACGACGAGGTATTTTTCGATCGAGGCGGCTGCTTCACGTCTACCCGGGTTTCGGGACAAACAAATCGAAGCGGGAGCGTTTTGTCAACCTCTGGAGCACCTGCACCGGTTCGATGTGGAGTCCGCATTTGGGATTGTGGGTTGGTTACCCCTGATTCAGTATAGGGAGACGACTCGTCCTAACCTGGTGAAATTATTTTTCACCAACTTGGAGGTAGAAGGTGATCCGTCGGATTGGGAACAGGCCAGGGACATCCGTGTTACAAGCTACGTGAAGGGGGTGATGATCTCCTTAAATGTTGCAGAGTTAGCAGCTCTTTTGGAGATTCCCGATGATGGAGACCTCATTTACGCCCGCCCCGAACTAAGGGGTATCTTCTCAGGGACGAACGGGCAGCTATAGCCGCTCAAATTTTACTACCGGGGAAGGTCATATCCGCTTCCAACCTTCGTCCCTTACCTGCTTTGTCTTGCGGAATTATCCAACATAACATTGTGCCCCAGAGTGGGCATTATGGAGAGGTATCACAGTTGACACAGTTCGTCACCTACTGTGTGGCTACTAGGCAATGGCTTTGCCTGCCTTACTTGATTATGCGGACTATGATCTACGCAGCCACGCCTAATGTGAAAGGTAATCTCCCATATGGTAGGTTGGTTACAGCACATTACCCGGCAACTTGGAGTAGACATGCGGGGTGAGGCGGAAGTAGAGCTCTCTATGAGTTCCGATATAGATCTCGAGGCTATCTATAAGATGCAGATGAATGATCTGGAGCTCAACGAGGAGGAGTTACAGGCTCGTCCTCTCCTTCCAAGAAATCATGCGGCCCTTGCAACAGCAGCAGCTGCAGCCGCAGCAGAGGCAGCCGGCATGAGAGATGATGAGGATGCACACATGGAGGACATCCCAGTGCATACACCCCCACATTCTCCAGTTGCAGGACCTTCTAGACCTTCTCTAGTGGCTAGGTTATCCAGGCCTTCTTCGGTTCTTTGGACCATCCTCGTCCCCCCCTTCGGACCTCGAGTGAAAAGCATCTTTGCCGAGTTCAGAGATACCTAGAGAGTCATCCTTGATACCCAGAGGAGCATCCTTGATACCCAGAGAGACATTCTTGACACCCAGAGATGACTCATGGATTCTCAGCGTGAGATGGGTCAGGAATTGGGGCGTTTAGCTCGTAGCTTACGGGTCACACAGGACCAGGTTCATTGGCTTAGAGAGGTGTACGAGCGAGACTATGACATTGCAGACCCTGTACCATCCAGGCCTGCTACACCACCTTAGGCAGATATAGACTTTGTTTGCTATTTATGTGTTTTCATTTTTGTTGTTAGAGTAACTGTCCGACTTGTGGACTGTACTCTGTTACTTACTTGTAATTAAAGAAAAATTTTATGGAATGATTAAGTTATTTCTTTTAAATTCTTTAGTGTTTAAAATTTTTCTTTCATTAATAGTACATTATGCATCTTTCTTAAGTCTCAGGCATCAAACAAGCTTATGGTGTGTTCTTGTTAAAGTTTTTAACTTTCCTAACTCAGCTCATTGGACACAGTTAGATGCAGAACGATTAGCTGGACAGAGCCTAAGGCTCTGATACCAAGTTGTCATACCCCAATTCCGGATGAACCAGAAGTGTGAGTGAACCGGCTCTAAGCCACGGTTCACACCAGGATCTCAATAGACCGTGTCAACCAATCATTCCCAAGCCATCTAACATAATCAGAGAAATAATACATAGCAGTGGAAATAATAAATGAGCCGAGAACTAAATTGTAATTTAAATAAATATCCAAGTTATTCCATCATCCAACAAATTTAAATAATTTTTATTACAATAATTAACAGAAAATAATCCCAGATCACTGTGAGTAGACACAGAACGAGCACTCGCATGACACATCATGCTCGTCCTCTTCTGCTAGGGTATCCATGGCAGCAACCGCACCATAAGCGGGAGCAGTCACGAAGTCGTCAACAGTGTATCCTGCATCCAAATCTGAAAAGAATATAGATATATCTGGTGAGCTCACAACTTAGCTCAGTAAGTACAAAACCAATGCAACAGTACAATATGCATGAGATAACATTACAATTTGGGCCAGGTATAACTTGCAAATGTGCTATGGTAAGGTTTGGCGGCCACCGCACCTCCATGCACGAGGGTGTGAGCACACCCAACAGTCAGGCACCTACCACACTCTTCGTTGTTGCCCCACATCACTCCCTTGGGTATGGAGATGGGACTCGAATGGCGGGCAGGAAGAACCACAATCCCACGTCCTCCCCTTGATACCCCATACCGTACCAATATCTAAACCCCTATTGGCAAGGGCTTGCAAGTGGGTTCCGTTCTAACCAATCCTAGATGTCAATACAGTATCAATAACCTCACCCCAGCACGGCTCCCTATGACCTAGAGATAGGGCTCGAGTCGCGGGCAGGAAGAACCACAATCCCACGTCCTCCCCCTGATACCCTAGACATACCAAGTCTGCTAAGGTAAAGGCTATACAAGAAAAGGTGTTAGCTGTGGATATATCCAGGGCACATCCCCTTCACATTCCACACACTAACGAAACATACACATGCCTAAACATACAACAATCCTAGCATATGAAATGCATGAAGATATAATAATTAAAAGCATAACTACATGGCATGTGAGATGCACAAACATCAAGCAAAGAATATTCATAATAACAGAATTTATCACAAAGGTTTACTGTTGTAGTTATTTAGGTTTAGGGTCTTGTTCCTTACCTGACGCGTGATAATGATCCGGTTGAGCGTCAGAAAGCTTACTCACAGCGTCTACAGGTCCTACATAACCACATTCCTATGTTAGAATTCATTTACTAAAGCTTCAGGGGTCGGAACCAGGTTTGGCCAACCAACCCAAGCTCGAAAACCTATACCGGTTGCAGGTACCGGTCTCACCATAGTGAGACCGATATGGTGCAACCGGTATGTATACCGGCTGCATCATACCGATTGCACATACTGCAACCGGTATGTGCGATCGGTACATACCGGTTGCACTTACCGGTCTCACTCAGATCTCACCGAGTGAGACCCCGTATGTGCTGCAGGTACATACCGCTAGGCCATACCGTTGGACTCATAGTCCATCCGGTATACCCTGCGGTTTGGATCTCGAGAGTGAGATCTCGGATCTCCCCTCCTTTCGACTAACGATAGGGTCTCCATAGGGTTTCCCCTACATTTTCCAAGTCTAAACCCTTTCTAGGCCTTCGAATCTCGGCTATATTGCCGTATGATCCTAGATTAGATTCGAATGAGGGAGAACAATGGGAGCCATTCTCCCTATTGGATCTTTACGCCGCTTCGCGGCTTCGATCCGACCTCATAATAAAACTTAACACGCAGAGCACTTACCGGCGTAGTCGGTTGGCGGTGTGCTCTTCCTTCCTGGGCGGGGCTATCTCCTTCCCTCGCTCCTTTCTCGGATCTTCTCCGGACGGTGAGAATGTTTGAGAGGAGGAATGGACTTGTCTCCTTCTCTATTAATAGAGGGAGACCGGTCCAAGGAAGGTTTCTCTTCGGAATGGAAACTTTCGAGTTTCCATTCTAGAGAGACGAGCCTTTCGAGTCTGTCAAAGAGAATACCGGTTGGAGTCCTTGCCACCGGTATAGTCCAACCGGTATACCATTCCGGCGGGCACCAATCACGGGTTGCACCATAGTGTCTGCGGTATGGTGAAGCCGGTATGGCTTAAGAGCATTTCTATGCTCATACCGGATGCACATACCGGTTGCACTATACTGCAACCGGTATAGTGAGACCGGTATGAGATTTTAGGCATTTTTAATACAGATTTCATACCTGAACTTTGAGTGGTTTGTCACTCGGCTTCACCTTCCGGTCCAGTTATAATTGGAGCACCTGTCATCACATAAAACCATGGTTTAGACCCGGTTTTAGAACATGGTTCTTACAACTAAATTGGCTTAGTAAATTGACACTGTAGCATATATCTGGTCTTGTGACAGAAAGATAAATGAGTCGACCCACCAGTCGACGGTATACACTGGGATCAGATAATAACGGCCCATCAGTTAAATTTAACCTTACATTCTGATCCATGGGAGTCGTGGTGGGCTTGGAAGCAAGAAGCCCAGAATCTAAAATGATATCTAAGGTGTACTTTTGCTGTGTAAGCAATATGCCAGTAGGAGTATGGGCCAGTTCAATACCCAAAAAATATGTAAGCTGTCCAAGATCTTTAATGTGAAAATGATCCTGGAGTTGGGCTTTGACAATTTTTATATGCATTGGATCAGACCCAGTCAAGATTATGTCGTCTACATAAACCAAGATGACAGTAAAAACATCATTGGATTTGTAGGTGAATAACGAGGAATCAGCTTTGGACTGTGTAAAACCCATGTGAACTAAGGCATTTGCAAATTTAATGAACCACTGTCGGGAGGCCTGCTTTAAACCATATAATGATTTCCGTAGTCGGCAAACCATTCCATTTGGTATAGGAGCACCGTTATGAGTATATCCGGGTGGTGGGAGCATGTACACCTCTTCATTAAGGTCGCCATGTAGAAAGGCGTTCTGGACGTCTAATTGAAAAAGGGGCCAAGACTTATATGTTGCCAAGGCAATGAGACACCGAACGGTTGCCAATTTTGCTACTGGAGCAAAAGTATCGTGATAATCTAACCCTTCCATTTGAGTGTAGCCTTTAGCAACTAGGCGGGCCTTATATCTCTCAATGGTGCCATCAGCATGGCTTTTTATCTTAAACACCCATTTACAACCTATCGGGTGTTTGTCTTTGGGTAGAAGGTCAACAGTCCATGTCTGATTATCAAGTAAGGCTCGCATTTCATTGGCCATGGCACTTCTCCATAATGGGTCTTTTTGGGCCTGGGTATATGTAGTGGGTTCAACTTGAGTACACAGGCTTAAGAGTAAAGCATTATAAGAAGCAGAAAAACTTGATAAGGAAAAATAGGACTGAATAGGATAAGAAGTCATACCTGTAACAACGGGAGAATGAGTGGAAGGAGGCAAATGTGTGACAGCATTACAAATAAAATCCCGCAATAGAACTGAAGGATGACGAGTGCGAACAGGTCTAGGTGTGGGCAAAGTGGTATCATGCACATGCACAGGTGGTGAGAAAGATGTATCATGTACAGTAGGTGATTGGAATGGGGATCAGGTACAGGATAAAGATCAAGAGAAGATGATGGCAAAGGAATAACAGGAGTTGGATGAGCATTAGAATCTGGGATATCAGAAAATGGAAACTGAGTTTCATGAAATATAACATCTCGACTAATGAAGACAGATCGGGTAGACAAGTCATAAACTCTATAACCTCTGTGATTGGATGGATATCCAATAAAAATGCATTTTCGAGAACGCACATAAAATTTGTTGGAATGTGAAGATGTATTTCGAACAAAGCATAGACAATCGAACACCCGAAAATAGGAATAGTCAGGAGGTTTGCCAAACAAAAGTTCGTATGGCGATTTGTGTAACAACATATGACTAGGAAGACGATTAATAATGTGACATGCTGTTAAAACACAATCCCCCCAAAAATGAAGTGGAAGGTGGGCTTGAAAACGCAACGCACGGGCCACCTGGAGTAGGTGTCGATGCTTCCTTTCTACTATCCCATTCTGTTGGGGGGTATAAACACATGTTAATTGGTGAATTATGCCAACATAAAAAAAAAAAAAGATTGCATGGAGGATGAAAGAAATTCAGTACCATTATCGGTACGAATAAATTTTGGACAAGCGGAAAAATGATTGTTAATCATAGCTAAAAATTGCTTAAAAATTGAAAAAGTTTCAGATTTGTGTTTCAACAAATAGACCCATGTTGCCCGTGAATGATCGTCAACAATGGACAAAAAATAATGTGCACCAATAATGGAAGAAACAGAATAGGGACCCCAGATATCTAAGTGTAGTAAATGAAACACTGAAGGGGACCGAGTCATACTAGGAGAAAACGAGAGACGAGTTTGCTTTGCCATTGGACAGATATTACAAGTATCATGCATATGTGTAATGGAAGGAACATTACAACTATCAGAAAGGTGACCTAATCGAGAGTGCCATATCACTTGGAAGAGAAGTTGGTTTTGTATCCGAGACAAAATGATAGAGGCCGTCACGCGGGTGCCCTTGGACCAATCACTTTGTCCTCGTTGACAAGGCCTGAAAAATGCAAAAGGTAGGAAAGAAAGTTCCCGTACAGTTCAAATCGGATGTAATTTTGCTACTGGAAAGAAAATTAAAAGTGAATAGAGGAACATGTAGCACATCATTTAAGATAATGGAAGAAGATAGAGAATGAGATGTGAGATGTGTAATTGGGTATGTGCGGCCATCCGGGTAAAGAAACAGGGCTGGTGGACGGTAGAAGGTTGCAACATAGCGAAGGTAAAGGGAAAAGTGATGGGAAGCACCACTGTCTATGATCCATGAATGTAAAGGAGAAATAGCAATTGAGAAACAAGTGGAAATACCTGCAAAAGTATTAGTATCGAAGACTATGAAGAGTCGGGAAAGACATCCAATTGTTGATATTCAACATGTGTAAGTGGTGGCAAGGGTGAGACCGGAGTATTGATATTAGGATCGGGAGAAGCTCGGGTGTGTGTTTGCAGGAGTGGAGTGCGGAGGTGTCGTTTGTAACAACATTCAAGTGTGAAGGTTGGATGCCCTGTTTTTGAAGGGAAATGTACTGTCTTGTCTCAAATTGGCATTGGGATTGAACTGGGGATGCTTTTGGTGGACGCTTGACATATCCGGCGGGATAATCATTTAATTCGAAACACGTCTCACGGACATGACCATGTTTATTGCAATGCACACAAAATGGGACGTTGCCTTGTTGTGTTTGAAAAACCTTGTTGATGAAAGGTCGATTGGAGCGACCAACAAGAAAAGCGGAAGATTCGGAAGTTACCTTCGATATGGAGAGTCCGTGGTGGCGTTCTTCTTGGAGAACCAAAGAATAAACCTTACCTAACTATGGCGGAGGATCCATGGTAAGAATTTGGGTCCCTCATTGTGTTGTATCGTCGTTCAAACCCATGAGAAATTGAAAAACTTGCTCGGTGTGGAAGTGATCGACAAATTTGGATTAGTGCACCACAAGTACACGTTGGGATCACCAAATGGGAGCTTAACTCATCCCACAATATTTTAGGAGAGGAATAATATGCTAGACTGATAACGATTCTTGTTTCAATAGGGCAATGTTCCGCCGGAGTTGTAAATGCACGGACCATTTCCTTGAGAGAACCGACTCTCAAGATCGAGCCACAGCTCCTTTGCTGAATTCACATATAAAACAGTACTGTGCAGATCTGGAGACATGCTATTATAAAGCCATGCCATGACCATCAGGTCACTCTGGATCCAAGCAATAACTCCGGTGTGTTATCACCATCTCGGGACGAAAAGGTTCCGTCAACGAACCGAACTTGTTCTTTGCACCAAGAGCGACCGCATTGCCGTTTCCGTGTAGGATAGTTGCTTCCATTCAAGAGCGGGCTAACCGGGACATGCCCGGATTATCACTGGGATGAATCGGTATGAAGGTGACAAAGAGTACACTGGTGGTGATGACGAGTTGTCATCCGGGAAAACCAGATCAGGAACCCTAACAAAGAAATTCGAAAGAATCGAACCAAAGAAATCAAATCTTGAAAAAATTAACCAAGATTGAAGGAAGCACAAATCGAAACCAAAAATCAGAAGTAAGAGATTGCTTCAGGAAGACAACGAGTAGAACCAAGAAACAGTGGATCAGACTGAAGAAGGCACAAATCAAAACGAAGAAATGCCAGATCTGATCAAAGAAATTACAAATTGAAAGCCAAAAGAGACAGATCTGAAGCAAGAAATACAGATCTGAGAAAACTAAAATGAATTGAAGAGATTTTCAGTAACAACACAAGATACTATGAAACTCCTCGGGAGACAGAAGAAATCGCAGGAAATGGTTGCAGAAATGTCAAAAATCAGAAGGATCTAGAGAAGCTCCCTCAAAAAAAAAATCCAAAACTCCGCTCTGATACCATGTTGTGGATGAAGAAAACTTGTTGAGAATCTGATTTTTCAATATATTAATGAATACAAATTTGGCTTATATACCTTGACATGTGGAATTGAAATCTAACATAAACTAGATAATACACGTGGATTGTTTCTAGATATTTCTATCTCTAACATAAACTAGAGAATACACGTGGATTGTTTCTAGATATTTCTATCTCTTA
>JAMYWD010002132.1:0-13043 GCA_028583415.1 Protea cynaroides
AGAACCGTATTCTAAAAATCGGGTCTAAACCATGGTTTTATATGATGACAGTGTCCCAATTATAACCGGACCCGGAGGGTGAAGCCGAGTGACAAGCCACTCAAATTTCGGGTAAGAAAAAAATAAAAAATGCCTAAACTCCATACCGGTCTCACTATACCGGTTGCAATATAGTGCAACCGGTATGTGCAACCCGGTATGGTATACCGCTGCACTATACCGGTTGCGGGGGTCTCCAACCAGTATGTGCGACCGGTATGCCTGACTCCGGCTGTAGACAGACTCCAGTGAGTCTCTCTCTCAGAATGGAAACTTGGAAAATTTCCATTCTGAGGAAAAACCTTCCATGGATGGTCTCCCTCTATTAATAGAGAAGGAGACACTCCATTGCTCCTTCTCAAACACCCACGGCCGTGCGGAGAATAAGCGAGAAGGAGCAAGGAGGAGGTAGCCGCCTAGGGAAGAAGAGCACGCCGCCAACCGACAACCGTCGGTAAGTGCTCTATACTGTTAGTAATGTTAGGATGTCGGATTGGATCCGCGAGGCGGCGTAGCAATCCAAAAGCCTAGGACTTCCGTTAGTTCTCATTCGGATCTAACCTAGGTTTGATACGGCATTCTAGCCAAGATCCGAAGGCCACTAGAGGGTTTGGACATTAGTAAAGGATAGGGGAAACCCTAGAGACCTAACTGTTAGCAGACAAGGAGGGGAGATCCGAGATCTCGCTCTCGGATACAAACCGCGGGGTATACGGATGGACTATAGGTCCCGCGGTATGGCCTTGCGGTATATACCGCGAGGCACATACGGGGTTTCACTCGGTGAGATCCCGAGTGAGACCGGTAAGTGCAACCCGGTATATACCGGTCGCACATACCGGTTGCGGTATGTGCAATCGGTATAGTGCCACCGGATACATACCGGTTGCAAATACCGATCTCACTATCTTGAGATCGGTATGCAACCGGCATAGGTTTCCGAGCCTGGTTTGTTTGGCCAAACCTGGTTTCGACCCCTGAAACTTTAATAAATGAATTCTAAAATAAATATGATTATGTAGGACCTATAGACACTGTAAGTAAGCTCTCTGACGTAGAACGAGATCATTATCACGCGTCAGGTAAGGGACAAGACCCCAAACTTAAATTAAATAAAGAACAATAAGCCTTTGTGAATAAGTTATGAATTTATATGTTTGCTTAATGTCTGTGCATCTCACATGCCATGTAGTTAATTCTTTTGTTAATATTACCTGTTCATGCATTTCATATGCTAGGATTGTTGGATGTTAGGCATGTGTATGTTTTAGTTAGTGTGTGGAACGTAAAGGGGATGTGCCCTGGATATATCCACAGCTAACACTTTTCTCGTATCGCCTTTTACCTTAGCAAACTCGGTGCGAATAGGGTATCGGGGGAGGACGTGGGATTGTGGTTCTTCCCCCGCCCGGACTCGAGCCCCTATCTCTATGTCGCAGGGAGCCGTGCGTGGGGGTAAGGCTAATGATATTGTATTGACATCTAGGACTGGTTAGAAACGGAACCCACTTGCAAGCCCTTGCCAATAGGGGTTTAGTTATTGGTACGGTATGGGGTATCGGGGGAGGGACGTGGGATTGTGGTTCTTCACGCCCGCCGGACTCGAGTCCTATCTCCATACCGGAGTGAGTGATGTGGGGCAACAGCAGTAGTGTGGTAGGTGTTTGACTGTCGGGTGTGCTCACACTCTCGTGCATGGAGGTACGGTGGCCGCCAAACCTTACCATAGCATATTTGCAAGTTATACCTGGCCCAAAATGTAATGTTATCTCATGCATATTGTATTGTTGCATTGGTCTTGTACTTATTGAGCTAAGTTGTGAGCTCACCCAATATATATATATATATATATATATATATATATATATATATATATATATATATATATATATATATATATTTTTTATTTCTTTCGATTTTTGGGTCTTGATGAGTGGTACACCATTGATGACCGTGGCTGCTCCAAAGATTTGGCAACTTGTAGTCGCCATTGATACCCAGGCAGTGGAGGACGAGCATGATGCGTCATGTGAGTGCTCGTTTTGTGTTTTCTCCCAGTGACTTGGTTATTTTTTGTTAAAGCATTGTAATAATTATATTTAAAAATGATGGATGATGGAATAAGTTGGATATTTATTTTAAGTTACAATTAGATCTCGGCTCATTTATTTATTTCCGCTGCTATGTATTATTCTCTGATTTTGTTAGATTGCTTGGGAAGGATTGGTTGACACGGTCTAATGAGATCCTGGTGTGAACCGTGGCTTAGAGCCGGTTCACTAACACTTCTGGTTCAGCCGGAATTGGGGTGTGACAACTTGGTATATGATGCATCATGCGAGTGCTCGTTTTATGTTTTCTCCCAGTGACTTGGTTATTTTTTGTTAAAGCATTGTAATAATTATATTTAAAAATGATGGATGATGGAATAAGTTGGATATTTATTTTAAGTTACAATTAGATCTCGGCTCATTTATTTATTTCCGCTGCTATGTATTATTCTCTGATTTTGTTAGATTGCTTGGGAATGATTGGTTGACACGGTCTAATGAGATCCTGGTGTGAACCGTGACTTAGAGCCGGTTCACTCACACTTCTGGTTCAGCCAAAATTGGGGTGTGACAACTTGGTATCAGAGCTCTAAGCTCTGTCCAGCTAATCATTCTACATCAAACTGTGTCCAATGAGCTGAGTTAGGAAAATTAAAAACTTTAATAACAACACACCATAAGCTTGTTTGATGCTTGAGACTTAAGAAAGATGCATAATATACATATAATGGAAGAACAATTATAAACATTTAAGAATTTTAAAGGAAACAAATTAGTCATTCCATAAAAATTTCTTTAAGTACAAGTGAACAACAGAGTATAGTCCATAAGTCGGATAGTTACTCTAGAAACAAAATAAAATACATGAGAATCAAATAAAAACTACATCTGCCTAAGGTGGTGTAGCAGGCCTGGATGGTACCGGGTCTGCAATATCATAGTCTCGCTCGTACACCTCTCTGAGCCAATAAACCTGGTCCTGTGTGACCCGTAGGCTACGAGCTAAACGCCCCAACTCCTGACCCATCTTACGCTGAGAATCCATGACTCCTCTCTGGGTATCAAGAATGTCCCTCTGGGTATCAAGAATGTTCCTCTGGATATCAAGGATGACTCTCTGGGTATCTCTGATCTCCGAAAACATGCTCGTCACAGGGTCCGAAGGGGGATGGGATGGTCCAGCCACTGAAGAAGGCCTGGATGACCTAGCAACTGGAGAAGGCCTAGATGGTCCAGCAACTGGGGAAGGCCTGGAAGGTCCTGCAACTGGAGAATGCTGGGGTGCAGGTGCTAGGATGTCCTCCATGTGTGCATCCTCATCATCTCCCATCTCGGCTGCCTCTGTTGTTGCTGCAGCTACTGCTACTGCAAGGGCTGCATGGTTCCTAGGTAGGAGAGGACGAGCCTGTAACTCCTCGTCACTGAGCTCAAGATCGTCCATCTGCATCTTATAGATGGCATCGGCATCTATATCAGAACTCATGGTGATCTCCCCAGCCAACTCACCCCGCATGTCCACACCTAGACGTTGTAGCAAAGCGGTGATCAACCTACCATATGGGGGATTGCCCGACACATCAGGCATGGCTGCAAAGATCATAATCCGCATAATCAAATAAGGCAAGCAAACCCGTTGCTGAGTATCCACACAGTAGGTGAGGTACTGAGTCAACTGGGATAACTCTCCATAATGTCCACTCTGGGGAACAATGTTATGCTAAATAATCCGACAGAAAAGGTGAGGTTGAGGACGTAGGTTGGAAGCCAACATGACCCTACCAGGCAACAAGATCTGTGCGGCAATGACTGCCCGCAAGTCCTCAGTGAGATACCCTTTGGCTCTCTGGGCGGACAATAAATGAGTTCCCCATCATCAGGAATCTCTAGAAGGGCAGCTAACTCGGCGACGTTAATTGAAATCATCACCCCTTTCACATAGCTGGTGATGCGAAGATCTCTAGCGTGCTCCCAATCATCTAAATCACCCTCTACTTCCGGGTTGGTGAAAAACAATTTTACCAGGTTGGGACGAGTAGTCTCCCTATACTGGATGAGGGGTAACCAACCTACTATCCCAAAAGCAGACTTCACATCAAAGCGGTGAAGATGCTCCAAGTTGTCAAAATGGCCTGATTCGATATGTTTTTCTCGAAACCATGCCGAGCGTGAAGCGGCCGCCTCCGACCGGAATAACCTCTCATCATATAAGACGGGGAGGGAGATGTGGCCTGTGCATACCGGGCATATACGATCGTTTTCTCGCTCCACGCCGATTAAACATAGTGTATCTGTTAAACAAAGAACAAGAGTCAGTTAGAGACAAATTCAGAAAAATTTCGACAGTATAACAATAGAAAATGGTGAAAAAGCCTAAAAACACGCCCAATATGAATGGGATAACTTATTGTGATAGTACAATGCTAGCATAGGTCAAACAATTTCATCAAAGGAAAGAAATGGAGGTATAATAACAAAATTGGTCAAAAATCTCGAAAAACCTAGAAACCTAGGTTAAAAAGTCGAAATTTATAGGTTTCCTTTAAACCAACCGATAAAATCTCGAATTGGTTGAGGGGTTTTACACATTTAGACCCCTAAAACACTTCTCAAGCAAAGAAAGAAGTTTTCTATGGGTAGAAACTTCCAAATCAAGAAAAACCTAGATTTTGGTATAAAAGACGATGAAAAATTTTTAAAAAGAGAGAAGAGAAGTTTGAGCTTACCTAAAAGACGAGATTGGCACACTAGAATGAAGTGGAAACAATATTAGGAGCACCGGATGCACTGTAGAGACTCGGAGACTCAGAGAGGAATCGCCACCAGAGTAAACTCAAAAAGGAAAAGTGAGAAATAAAGCCAAAAATCGTGATTTTAAAGGATTTTGGCTATACCGGTCATGCATCTGTACAGGAGAGTGCGACCGGTATCCCCCTGCGGTATGGTGCGACCGGTACCAAACCGCAGGGTATACCAGTTGCACATAGTTATGGGGTGTGCGACCGGTATCCCCTGTGGTATGGTGCGACCGGTACCTACTGCAGGGTATACCGGTTGCACATAGATATGGGGTGTGCGACCGGTACCCCCTGCGGTATGGTGCAACCGGTACCTACTGCAGGGTATACCGGTTGCACATGTTTGTGGGCAGTGCGACCGGTACTGCCTGCGGTATAGTGCAACTGGTATGTGTGGTCAGCTACACTGGTCTCACTCCAGGGGAGAGCGGTACTGCCGCTGGAACCCTACAGAGAAGGGCAATACAAAACCATCCCGATAGTTTGTCGGAACTTGATCCTAGATCTCACGCTTGCATAATAAGACATTGTATATGTGGAAAATTTTGACAGAATAACTGAAAATTTTGTTTGTTATTTTAACCTGTCAATGAATACCTGTGCTGCATATGTTGAGACTAAATAATTGGAATAACTTTCTAAGTTGTGCTATATGTTTCCATGTATTCAGATATCGTACAGGAAAAATTAAATTGCTTCAATGGTGGGAGGAAATGGACGTAGAGTTCATCGCAGGCGCCGACACTTAAAGGCGCCTACCATGGATAGGAGTTCAGGAACAGAAAACTCAGAAGAAAATGCCGAGAGGGTGAGAGGGAAAGAACTCAACCCCCTAAATGACACTGAAGATATGATAAAGGAAAATGAAGAAGGTCCATCACAGGGACAACCTTCTTCTAGCTCTGAGACAATGATGGCAAATTTGGTCACTAATATGGAGGCCCAGCAGAAGAAGTTTTTCGAGGAAATGCTAAAAATGTTTAGGCCATCTGGGCCTGTGTTGACACCTACAAACGTGCCATCCACAAATGTTGAGAATGTTCAAGCAGCACCAGTAGGGGTTAGCACAGCTAATGAAGTACCACCACAACAGGATCAACCCAACACAGTACCCCAACCAGTTACAAGGACGCCAGTTCACAACCAATATCAGGGGGGGTATCAGTATCAGAATCAGGGTGCATACTATAGTGGGTATCAGGGAGGAAATCAGGGAGGCTACCCATATCAGCCATAATGGTATGGACAGGCACCATGGGCAAGTCCCTTATGCTCAGAGTAGCCTATCCAGGGCAGTGGATGGATTCTTAAAGCTCAAACCACCTACTTTTACAGGGAAGTCAGGGAAAACACTGTGGCCAGCACAGTGGATAGCTGAAATGGAGAAAAACTTTCGACTACTGGATTGTCAGGATGGGGACAAAGTGTTATATGCCACTTATATGCTGAAGGAAGAGGCCAATGGGTGGTGGAACTCTACCAAGTCGTACCTGGAAACCAAGCACCAAATCATCACTTGGCCCATATTCAAGGAAGCCTTCTTTGACAAGTACTTCCCCAGGAGTTTTCGTGATCAGATGGAAAGAGAATATCTTAAACTGCAACAGTCACAGATGACAGTAGAAGCCTATCAGCAGAGGTATGATGAGTTATTCTTCTTTGCTCCAACTAGTATGCAGGAGGAAGCAACAAAGACTCATCGTTTTACTATGGGTCTTCGGGGTACTATCCGAGAACATGTGTTGGGTCGAGGGTTGAACATTTACAATGAAGCTGTACAGGTGGCTCGAGTTATCAAGTCAAGTCAGAGAGAAAGTTTCATAGCACAAAGTCGGGGTCTAAAGAGACCTAATCCTGAGATCCAAGGCGGAAGAAACAACAGGCCATACCGTCTTTTCAGGCAGCTTACTAGTACAGTGCCTCCCAGACCGGCTCTTGCAATGCCACCACAGGTCACGGGGCCTAACCCTAATGTAAAATGCTTCAATTGCCAATAGGTGGGGCATTATGCCAGAATATGCCCACAACCAAAGAAAGAGCAACAGCAAGGCAAGGTGTATGCTGTTACCACAGAAGAGGCAGCCGCATCACCAGATGTGGTTACAGGTATGATTTTATACTTATTTCTTAATTGTTGCATTAATTGTTTATGCATTTGAAACTAAGGGAGAATTTGAACTAAAACCTCAAGTACAGTAATTATAGCAGGGGTACCCGCAAGAGTCCTGTTTGACTCCGGGGTAACCCATTCTTTTGTATCCGTGTTATTCGGAAAAGGACTAGGTTAACCCATCAAGACTCTACAACCAAGTCTATTAGTTCGGTCTCCCATAGGAATGGAGGTGGTATTAGCAGAATATTATGGTCCTTGTCCAGTGCATATTGAAGGACAAAAATTGGAAGCCAATCTAGTCCAGCTGGAGATGTCAGATTTTGATGTGATTCTGGGAATGGACTGGTTATCTAAACACTCGGCGAACCTACTATGTGCCAAGAAGAAGTTAATATTCAAAGACAATGAAGGGATTGAGTTTAACTTTAGAGGAGCTAAGTTGCCCAGGAAGAGAAAGCTCATACTCTCAGCCTTGAAAGCAAAGAAGTGCCTAGAGAAAGGGGGAGTAGGATACCTTGTGTCAGTGGTGGATGTGACCGCTGACCTGCCAAAAATGGAGGACATCAATGTAGTACGGGAATTTCCTGATGTATTTCCCGAAGACCTACCCGGGTTGCCACCAGACAGGGCTACTGAGTTTGTGATAGACCTACTACATGGGGTGGCGCCTGTGTCTAAAGCACCGTACAGGATGGCTCCTACCGAGTTGAAAGAATTAAAAACTCAGCTGCAAGAACTGCTAGACAAGGGATTTATAAGGCCTAGTATCTCACCTTGGGGAGCACCTGTGCTCTTTGTCAAGAAAAAAGATGGTAGCGTACGTCTCTGTATGGACTATCGTGAATTGAACAAGTTCATTATCAAGAACAGGTACCCACTACCAAGGATAGATGATTTGTTCGATCAATTACAAGGTTCAAGTGTATTCTCGAAGATTGATCTGAGATCAGGGAATCATCAGCTCAAGATTAAGGAAACAGACATCCCCAAAACAGCTTTCAGGACGCGTTATGGACACTATGAGTTCCTAGTAATGTCCTTTGGGTTGACTAATGCACCTGCATCCTTTATGGAGTTAATGAACCGGGTATTCCATGACATGCTTGATACGTCGGTTATCGTATTCATCGATGATATTTTAGTACACTCTAAGGACCAGGGGACGCATGCAGTGCATCTAAGAGCAGCGTTACAAACACTGAGAAGAGAAAAACTATATGCAAAATTCAAGAAATGTGAATTTTGGTTAAAGGAAGTGGTCTTCCTGGGTCACGTGGTTTCTGTTGAAGGAATTAAGGTAGACCCTAGTAAAATTTTAGCCATTGTAGGATGGGAGGCGTCGAAGACAGTTGCTGAAATTCGTAGTTTCCTGGGCTTAGCTGGATACTACAGAAGGTTTGTGGAAAATTATTCCAAGATTGTTGTTTCACTCACCAGATTGACCAAAAAGGGGGAGAAGTTCATATGGACCGATGAATGTGAGAAATGCTTCCAGACGTTGAAGTCAAAACTGGTATCAGCACCTATATTGACTATTCCAACCCCAGAGCATCCATTTACATTATATACAGATGCTTCAGGTCTAGGACTGGGTTGTGTGCTGATGCAAGGAGAACAAGTGATAGCCTATGCCTCAAGACAGCTGAAAGAGCATGAGAAGAACTACCCTACACATGACCTAGAATTGGCAGCGGTCATTCATGCTATCAAGACTTGGAGGCACTACCTGTATGGCGAGAAATTCCAGATTAAGTCTGACCACAAAAGCCTGACATATCTGTTCACCCGGAAAGACCTGAACATGAGGCAGAGGAGGTGGCTTGAACTACTCAAGGACTACGACTTTGACATTCAGTATCACCCTGGCAAAGCTAACATTGTAGCTGATGCACTGAGCAGGAAATGGGCATCGAACCCTGAAGTAGGACCAAGTACAAATGCAGCGTTGTGCGCTGCTGTTTTTGGTTCATCAGATGATGAAGAACAACTCTTAATAAAGTCAGCAGATGATCCTATTGAGCAAGGATTGATACACCAGTTTACCTTAATGTTTGCAGCATTGAAGATTTTTCCCGACCTGAAGGAAGAATTAAAGGCAGCAGTCTTACAGGACCCATACCTCAGGACAGTTTAAGGGGATTTGGAAAAGGGTCGAGCCAATCCTGATTTTACTCTAGATGCAGACAAGGTACTCAGATATCGTGGGCGTTTGTGCATACCTGAGGATGAAGATCTAGAAATCCAAAATCGGATTATGTTGGAAGCTCACTCCACCCCATATTTAGTACACCCTGGAAGCATGAAAATGTACCACGACTTGAAAAGGTTGTACTGGTGGAGGGGTATGAAAGTTGATGTGGCCCAACATGTATTTCAATGTTTAAACTGTCAACAAGTTAAGGCAGAAAGACAGAGGCCTGCAGGATTACTACAACCATTACCTGAGCCAGCATGGAAATGGGATTGTATAACCATGGATTTCGTCACTGGCCTACCTATGACTCCGAGGTCAGTGAATGCAGTATGGGTAATTGTAGATCGCCTAACCAAGACAGCCAGATTTATCCATGTCAGACCACAATATACTATGGACAGGTTGGCAAGGATGTACATGGACAATATAGTCAGGCTCCACGGGGTTCCAGAGAGTATTGTGTCTGATCGAGATCCACGCTTCACATCTAAGTTCTGGGAAGGACTTCAGAAGGTAATGGGGACGAAACTAAAGTTTAGCACAGTTTTCCACCCTCAAACTGATGGTCAGTCGGAAAGGACCATTCAGATTCTAGAAGACATGCTTCGGGCATGTGCTATCGACTTCAAGGGGGCTTGGGATGAGAAGCTTTCACTCATTGAGTTTGCCTACAACAACAGCTACCAGTCTACGATCCATATGGCCCCATACGAGGCCTTATATGGCAAGAAATGTCGGACACCTTTATTATGGGACGAAGTTGGAGAAAGACGGATCGTAGGACCAGAATTTGTGGAAGAAACCTGCAAGGCAGTAGATCTAATCAAGAACCGAGTAAAAACAGCTCAGGTGCGTCAGAAGCACTATGCTGATAACAGACGACGGGATCTTGAATTCATGGTTGGGGACAAGGTGTTCTTGAAGGTGTCACCAGTAAGAGGCTTGAAGCAGTTCGACAGAAAAGGAAAATTGTGTCCTAGATATGTGGGACCATATGAAATTCTATCTCGATGCGGCAAAGTAGCCTATCAACTTGCATTGCCACCAGCGATGTCTAGTGTCCACGATGTCTTCCACGTGTCCTTACTGAAGAAGTACGTGAGAGACCCCTCACACATTCTTATTGCAGACCCCCCAGATTTGACAGAAGACTTAACCTTCGAGGTGGTGCCAATCCAGCTCATTAGTAAAAATGTACAACAACTTCGAAGGCGAGCTATCCATTATGTCAAGGTAGTTTGGAAAAGTCAGGACGTAGAAGAAATTACTTGGGAAGAGGAAGATGCCATGCGAAAAGCGTATCCCCATCTTTTCGACTCTGAAGGTACGTGCAATTTCGGGGACGAAATTTCTTTTAAGGGTGGGGGAATTGTGAGACCTACATGCAAATTTCGGGGACGAAATTTTTTTTTAGGGTGGTAGAGTTGTAAGAACCGTATTCTAAAAAACCAGGTCTAAACCATGGTTTTATATGATGACAGGTGTCCCAATTATAACCGGACCGGAGGGTGAAGCCGAGTGACGAGCCACTCAAATTTCAGGTAAGAAAAAGAATAAAAAATGCCTAAACTCCATACCGGTCTCACTATACCGATTGCAGTATAGTGCAACCGGTATGTGCAACCGGTATGGTATACCGGCTGCACTATACCGATTGCGGGGTCTCCAACCGGTATGTGCGACCGGTATGCCTGACTCCGGCTGTAGACAGACTCCAGTGAGTCTCTCTCTCAGAATGGAAACTTGGAAAATTTCCATTTTGAGGAAAAACCTTCCATGGATGGTCTCCCTCAATTAATAGAGAAGGAGACACTCCATTGCTCCTTCTCAAATACCCTGGCCGTCTGGAGAAGAACTGAGAAGGAGCAAGGAAGAGGTAGCCGCCCAGGAAGAAGAGCACGTCGCCAACCGACAACCGCCGGTAAGTGCTCTATACTGTTAGTAATGTTAGGATGTCAGATTGGAGCCGCGAAGCGGCGTAGCAATCCAAAAGCCTAGGACTTTCGTTAGTTCTCATTCGGATCTAACCTAGGTTTGATACGGCGTTCTAGCCAAGATCCGAAGGCCACTAGAGGGTTTGGACCTTAGTAAAGGATAGGGGAAACCCTAGAGACCTAACTGTTAGCCGACAAGGAGGGGAGATCCGAGATCTCGCTCTCGGATCCAAACCGCGGGGTATACCGGATGGACTATAGGTCCAGCGGTATGGCCTTGCGGTATATACCGTAGGCACATACAGGTCTCACTCAGTGAGATCTGAGTGAGACCGATAAGTGCAACCGGTATATACCGGTCGCACATATCGGTTGCAGTATGTGCAACCGGTATAGTGTCACCGGTATACATACCGGTTGCACATACCGGTCTCACTATGCTGAGACCGGTACCTGCAACCGGTATGGGTTTTCGAGCCTGGTTTGTTTGGCCAAACCTGGTTTCGACCCCTGAAACTTTAATAAATGAATTCTAACATAAATATGTGATTATGTAGGACCTGTAGACACTGTGAGTAAGCTCTCTGACGCAGAACGAGATCATTATCACGCGTCACGTAAGGCACAAGACCCCAAACTTAAATTAAATAAAGAACAGTAAGCCTTTGTGAATAAGTTATGAATTTATATGTTTGCTTGATGTCTGTGCATTTCACATGCCATGTAGTTAATGCTTTTGTTAATATTACCTGTTCATGCATTTCATATGCTAGGATTGTTGGATGTTAGGCATGTGTATGTTTTAGTTAGTGTGTGGAATGTGAAGGGGATGTGCCCTAGATATATCCACAGCTAACACTTTTCTCATATCGTCTTTTACCTTAGCAAACTCAGTGCGAATAGGGTATCAGGGGGAGGACGTGGGATTGTAGTTCTTCCTGCCCACCAGACTCGAGCCCTATCTCTATGTCGTAGGGGGGTTGTGCTGGGGTAGGGTTATATAGTCTTTACCTTAGCAGACTTGGTGCGAATAGGGTATCAGGGGGAGGACGTGGGATTGTGGTTCTTCCTGCCTGCCAAACTCGAGCCCTATCTCTATGTCGCAGGGAGCCGTGCTGGGGTAAGGCTAATGATATTGTATTGACATCTAGGACTGGTTAGAAATGGAACCCACTTGCAAGCCCTTGCCAATAGGGGTTTAGATATTGGTACGGTATGGGGTATCAGGGGGAGGATGTGGGATTATGGTTTTTCCTGCCCGCCAGACTCGAGTCCTATCTCCATACCGGAGTGAGTGATGTGGGGCAACAACAGTAGTGTGATAGGTGTCTGACTGTTGGGTGTGCTCACACTCTCGTGCATGGAGGTGCGGTGACCGCCAAACCTTACCATAGCATATTTGCAAGTTATACCTGGCCCAAAATGTAATGTTATCTCATGCATATTGTACTATTGCATTGGTCTTGTATTTACTGAGCTAAGTTGTGAGCTCACCCAATATATATATATATATATATTTCTTTTCAGATTTGGATGCAGGGTACACCATTGATGACTTCGTGGCTGCTCCAGCATTCGGCACTGTAGCTGCCATTGATACCCAAGCAGTGGAGGACGAGCATGATGCGTCATGCGAGTGCTCGTTTTGTGTTTTCTCCCAGTGACTTGGTTATTTTCTGTTAAAGCATTGTAATAATTATATTTAAAAATGATGGATGATGGAATAAGTTGGATATTTATTTTAAGTTACAATTAGATCTCGGCTCATTTATTTATTTCCGCTGCTATGTATTATTCTCTGATTTTGTTAGATTGCTTGGGAATGATTGGCTGACACGGTCTAATGAAATCCTGGTGTGAACCGTGGCTTAGAGCCGGTTCACTCACACTTCTAGTTCAGCCGGAATTGAGGTGTGA
>JAMYWD010002133.1:0-13031 GCA_028583415.1 Protea cynaroides
ACCGAGGGCCTTAGCTCTATCTCTATGGACATTCCGAGGGATCTTTGGGGTGAGGGCCTTGGATACCTTGTTTGGCATTAGGATTGGTTAGTTGCGAGCCCAGTTTGCAGCCCTCGCCAACAGGGGCTTACGTGTTGGTATGACACTATATAGCAATAAACGTAACCTTTGTTATATAATGTTCATGATTGGGTGCATGTGAGTTGACGATAAACGTGATCTTCGGGTAACGTCACACACTCGTGTATAGAGACGGAGTCAATAAACACGACCTTTGGCTACCTCAACCTTTCTATAGCATACTGTAAACTTTAAACCAGACCAAAGATATAAATTGATGTGCATGCATATGTATTGTTGCATTGTTTTGGCTACTCACTGAGCCGTGATGTGTGCTCACCCCTCGACGTCGAATATTTTTAGTTGATGATGCAGGTTATACCGTTGAAGACTATATGAATGCGTCTGTGTACGGAAACGTGGCATCCATGGAGGTTGAAGCTGAAGCGGATACACACGACTCCTCTTGCGAGTGCAACTCGTGTGTATTTGATTAGATATTTTATAGATTTCTTTGTTGGATTTATTAAGACATGTATTTGGTATTTAAATATTTGTCTCAGTTGAAAACAGAATAATTTGCTATTAAATTAATGATATCATTTTAGTTCTTAGTTCATGTTATTATAAGACTTCTGCTATTTTGTATTTACTCTGATTATGATTATGGATGTGTGTAAGTTTAGATAACGCGGAGATAGCCTATTTGAGATCCTGGTTGAACCGTTGGTTTATTAGCGGTTCATCACACCATTCTGAATAGTGCAGAATTAGGGTGTGACAATGTCTGTGGATATTTGTGAGGGAAGGAAGTATTTGAGTTGCCAAGGGACAAATCCTAGATGAGGCCATTGCAATGCTCTCAATTTATCACTGTTGTGTATACTTTGGGGCCTTTCAGTCTATTTGAGCACAATGAAGAAGGAGAAAATGGGGAATAAAGTAGGTTTTCAAAGGAATGCTTAAGGTATACCCATACAAGATCGATACCTTAGCCGATACCAAAAAGGTATGCTGACTCAACATATCAGACTGATACAGTCGATACATATCCAATTCTGTATTGGTTTCTAAAGTGATCAATGCCTAGTTCCGGTATCGTGAACTTAAACCATGATTTCAACACTAATAGGACCGGGTAATCTAGTGTCAGCTTTCCTTTGGATCCTTACACCGATCCAAATGGTTTTGGACATGATGATACCATATCTGATACTTGGATTTAGAACCTTGCTCGGGGTTCAAAAAGATATCCACTCTTAACAATCCAACTAGTAAGCCCGATATTGTATCCATTTGTTTTGACATAAAAATTTACTTTAAAATTTTATGTGTAACATTTTATATGTAATTTTTTTTTTTAATGTTTGTTTCCAAGAAGTAAAAGAAAGACCAAAGTGAAGATGTCTTAGGCGAATAAGAGGCCTGCACTGTCTTTTAAGTAGATCGTGGCTCTAGGCCGCATGGGCCAGGGGGTGGTAGTGCACGCCCACGTGTTAAAGAACCCCACCAATATTGCGATTTCAAGCTCGGTGAGCTCTTACCCTTAGTGTTTTTACTTCCTTCTTTTGTGTTAAGTGGCTAACTTATTTCTAATTCTGCTCTATAGAGGAATTTAATGAGGATGACTCTTGAACATTTTCTAAGATGAGGAGGTCGAACCCTGAAGATCCCAACCTCGTCCACTTCAGCTTGGGGCCAGAAGAGGTCGGTCGACATAGGATCGGGCCTGATTGGTGGGGTGGGGGCCTGGAGCAGCTCAAAGAAGTAGAATTGAGCTAGCTCAGGTTTGATTGCAAACGAGGGGGCCTTCAGTGTCTTGAAGAAGAGGAAGCTGAAGGTCAGCTCCAAGCAAGATGATGGTAAGACCTCTCGGCCCCGCATTACTATTTTGAGATCGGGATCCAACTTAGCCCGGTCTTATCCGAGGATGTTACGGCGGGCATGGGAGGCTAATAAGGGATTGATGAAGGCTTCTGTTTCAGTTCTTGCATCTTCGAAGCCAGAAAGATGCTCCTCCAATGGCCTCGACGGTTCCAAGGGTTGTCCTTCTGATACCGCCGAACATCCCAAAGGAAGCTTTGAGTAAGACAAAGACGATGGCCTAGAAGGACAAGGGGGAAGAGGGTTGTTGATAAGGCTGATGAGAAGGAGGCGGTCCATTTTGCTCGGCTTCAGATCTAGCCACGGGTGACTCCACCATCGACGACAGGAAGGTCGCTTGGGTCTTAGTGGACGGGGCCAATCTTCTAGCAGACACCGACCGCATCTCAAACGTGTCGGATGATAAACTCCAGTACACCCTTTTCTCACATTAGGCATCGATAAGTCTTCAAAACATATTGGTGTGAAGACATGAGAGGAAACTCGGCCTCTTCGGGAATATCAAGAAATCTATTTTGAGTCGCCACCTAGATTACGGTCTAGGACCTAAGATGTAGTCTAACTGTAGGGTAAAACTTCTATTGACTCATAACCCATTAGATTAGTTCATTGGTCTACATGAGATCGAGTAAGCATTCAAGGTATGATTTTGGGAAGGTGTTAGGCCCCAAAACTGCCTGATCAAGATCGGTCTCCCATACTTTTCTTAGCTCTAATTCTGACTGTGCTTGGTCAATTAGATGACTAGGGTTAAATGGAGGATGTCGTAAACTAAATTGCTATATTCTACTAACCAAGGGTCTAGCCAAACATGTCCTGAAGTAAATAAATAAGCAATGTGTAGTACTGCACAGTGAAACGGACCAAATGATGGTTCGATCTTGGATCGAATTTGGGAATGTTCCCAAACTACTTACATATCCTTTAAGATTTTGTTTCTTGATAATCAGGTCTAAAAATGTAGTTCGAACAAATTTTGTGTGATTAAAGTTTATGGATGTAACTTATTCATGTGCTTCAATTAGATTCTTTGTTCAAGTTAAAGTTTATGCTTGATGGATGATTCAAATTAAATCTGATGGTCTGTGGGTTGTAGTACCATATTTGGAAACTCTTCCAAATTGCCTACGTATTCCAGAAGTCCTAGAAATCAGGTACAACATAGTTCGAAAACTTTGGTCTGTAGCTATGATTAAGGTTTATAGGGTTCCTTTTTCCTTTTGTTTCCATCTTTAGGTTTCTCGGGTTCCATATCCCTATATTTTCATCTTTTAGGTTTCTCGGGTTGCCTATTCCTTCATTTTCATCTTTTAGGTTTCTTGGGTTGCCTCTCTGTACATTTTCATCTCTTAGGTTTCTCTAGTTGCCTACCCTTACATTTTTATCCTTTAGGTTTCTCGGGTTATCGGTCTTTACATTTTCATCTTTTAAGTTTCTCAAGTTGCCTATCCCTATAATTTTATTTTTTAGGTTTCTTAGATTGCCTATCCCTATATTTTCATCTCTTAGGTTTCTAAGGTTGCCTATCTCTATATTTTACGATTTATAGGGTATCATGTCCCTTATTTAATTGTTCAGGTTTTCTAGGGTATTCTATCCTTTGTTTAATTGTTCAGGTTTGCTAGGGTATCTTATCCCTTTCCATTTTAGGGTTTCCACTTTGCCTATTGATTGTATGCTTTAAGATTTATAAAAGGTGTATCATTCCAAACATGACAATGTATCATCCTAAATATGACAGTAAATCAAAGTAGCAATCAAAATTTTAATATGACTATAAATCTTAATGTATCAAACCAAAGTTCCAATATGATAGTAAATATCAAGGTGGCAAACAGATTAAACACAATAGTTACAAGCAAATTAAGTATGGTAGTAGCAAACAGATATGACAGTAAATTAGTGTAGCGTGTGAATAATCCAAGTATCACATATGAGCAATCTAAATACGACGTGCAATGCATTCAAATGTAATAATGAGAATGTGAGCATCAAATATAGCAGCGAGAATGTGAGCATCAAGATGATAGACATGTCAACATGGCATCATAATATATGCATCTCATGTATTACCCTTAAACAAAATTTAAGTCTCTATGTATCAAATCAGATTTTGGATCTATGGTTGAGATTTAATGTGAATCTCACATCAACATTGTATTAAAAAAATTTGACCCTTGATCAACGACTTAGATCTAATGTAACTCATTAACCATGTAATCAAAATCAGATCCTCAATCAACAACTCAGATTTAATGAATCTTCTTAACAATGCAATCAAGATCAAATCTTTGATCAATGACTCAGATTTAATGTATAGATCTCTCATCAACAATATATCAAAATCAGATCCTCGATCAACAACTCAGATTTAATGTATCGATCTCTCATAAAAAATATATCAATAATCAATCTACGGCTCAAGTTTAATGTATCGATCTCTCATAAACAATATATCAATAACCAGATCTTCAATCTACAGTTCAGAGTTAATGTAATCTTACATCAATCATGTAATCAGATCTTAGATCGATGGTTTAGATTTAAAGAATCTCCTATTAATCATATGTTCAAAAATCAGATTTCAATCAATGGTTCAGATTTATTTAAATCTTACATAAATATAATCATGATCAGATTAGAAATCAATGACTCAGGTTTGTTTAAATATCACATCAATATAATCACACACTTAGATGCATGATCTATGGCTCATATTCGATACACATCACATTGATCATGCAATCATTAATTTAAATGCATAATCTGTGGTTGAGATGAGGTAAAGATCAATGCTTGTGATGAGAAGGTATAGATCAGTTGTCACACCTTAATTCTGGACTAACCAGTGGTGTAATGAACCGTCATGAAAACCAATGGTTCAAATCAGGATCTCGTATAGGCCGTGTCCCTCCAATTAAATCAGATATATCCCACAAGCATAATCAGAGCAAATAAATAATAGTGGAAGTCTTTATTACTAATGAACCGAGTATCCAACAATGATAATAAATAATTAAATCTAATTATTCCCAAGTAACTCAAGACATAAAAATAAAATAATCAATTACATAATCTGATAATCAAAATAGCTAAACTAATTAAAGACACATTGATTGCACTCGCATGACGGATCATGCACTTCCTCCATAGCTTCTACGTCCATGGCTGCTACGTGTCCATACGTCAGCACGTTCACATAATCTTCAATAGTAAGATCAGCATCAACAATTAAAAATATTAAACATCGAAAGGGTGAGTACACATCACGGCTCAGTGAGCAAACAAAACAAGTGCAAACATATACATGCATTCAATTCATATCTTTGGTCTGATTTTTAAGTTTGCAATATGCTATAGAAAGGTTTGGCGGCCACCACACCTCTATACATGAGCGTGTGAATCCGCCCAATGGATCAAACACTATTACCATCCTACAAGCACCCACCATGGAATAAAAATAGAGCTAAAGTGTCTGGATCACACACCGCTAATACTTCCCCTGATGCCCTACCCATACCAACACATAAGTCCCAATTGACTAGGGCTTGTAAACTGGGCTCGCAACTAACCAATCCTAAAGCCATCCAATGTATCCAAGGCCTCACCCCAGCATCCCTCAATACGTCTATAGAGATAGAGCTAAGGCCCCCCAACAGAGTCAAAGACCACACTGTCACACCCCAAGTTCAGCTGAACTAGAAGCGTGAGTGAATTGTCACTGAACCAATGGTTCACACCAGGATCTCAATAAGACCGTGTCCACTCATACAAATCATTGCACATACCATAATCAGAATATAATTAAATACAGTGAAAATCTTAAATTAAATGAACTGAGTACTCTATTGATAATTTAAATAAATTATACAATTATTCAAAACACCAAAACATAAATAATTATCCTTACATCATTTATAAATCCAATTGAAAATAAATAAAAATAAACAAATCAAATATCCTAGAGGTACATGCAGAAAGGGCACTCGCATTAAGCGTTATGCTCATCCTCCCCTGCTTGCACTTCTAAAGCAGCAACACCTCCATATACTGGAGCATCCAGATAGTCCTCCACAATATATCCTGCATCAACATCTAAAAACATGTATATATACAAGGGTGAGCTCACAACTTAGCTCAGTAAGACAATCAGACAGTGCAACACACATCATGCATGAGTAATATTCACATTATGGTTTGATTTTAAGTTTGCAATGTGCTATAGAAAGGATTGGAGGCCACCACACCTCTATATACGAGTGTGTGAATCCACCCAATGGATGAAACACCACTGTCGTTCCACATGCACCCACCATGGAATAGAGATAGAGCTAAAGTGTCAAGATCAAACACCGCCAATACTTTCTCGGATGTCCTACCCATACCAACACGTAAGCCCCTATTGGCGAGGGCTTAAAACTGGGCTCGCAACTAACCGATCCTATATGTCATCACAGTAGGCCCTATCCCAGCATAGCTCCCTACGGCATAGAGATAGGGCTCGAGTCTAGTGACTAGGCCAGAGACCACAATGCCACTTCCTCCCCCTGATACCCTACCCACACCAAGCATACTAAGACAGAAGCGATACGAAAAGGTGCTAGTGTGAGGAACGATCCCAGACCCTAGGCCCTTCCCATTTCATACACCAACGAAGACAATCACATGCCTAACAATTACATCCTAACATAGCGAGTATGCATGAACAATATATTAACTGCAAGTAAAGATGACATGCGAGTATGCACAAACACCATTCCATAGAATCATAATTATTAACGATATTTTACTGTTATTATATATTAGGGTTTAGGTCCGATTCCCTTACCTGACGCTTGATTGCTAGCTTGCTCTGCGTCACCGAATCCAAACTTGCTAACACAGGGTCCTACACGATGTTAGGGTCGAATTAGAATAGTTTTCTTAGGGTCACGTTGGTCAGAAACCAACTGGTATTGAAAATACACTCACAGTGCATATCGTGTCACACCCCAATTCCGACTGAACCAGAAGTGTGAGTGAACCGTCACTGAACCAACGGTTCACACCAGGATCTCGATAAGACCGTGTCCATTCATACAAACCATTGCACATAACCACAATCAGAATATAATAAATACAGCAGAAGTTTTTAAATAAAATGAACTGAGCATCTATTGATAAATTTAAATAAAGTATTCAATTATCCAAATTCCCAAACATAAATAAATATCTTTACATCACTTTAAAAAAATAACTGAAACCAATAAAATAAAATCAAAGGTACACGCAGAAAGGGCACTCGCATGAAGCGTCATGCTCGTCCTCTCCTGCCTGCACATCCATAGCAGCAATGCCTCCATACGCCGGTGCTTTCATATAGTCATCCACCGTATAACCTGCATCAACATCTAAAATGGTGTGTACACAAAGGGTGAGCTCACAACATAGCTCAGTAAGACAATCATATAGTGTAAGATTTATATGCATGAGTAACAATCATTTTATGCTGTGGTCTGGTTTAAGTTTGCAATGTGCTATAGAAAGGATTGGCGGCCACCGCACCTCTATCACGAGTGTGTGGAATCGCACAGTAGATCACACCGCCACCGACCCACATGCACCCACCATGGGATAGAGATAGAGCTAAGGCCTCCACTACCTCCCCTGATGCTCCACCCATACCAACACGTAAGCTCTTGTTGGTGAGGGCTTACAAACTGGGCTCGCAACTAACCAATCCAATATGTCATCACAGTAGGCTCTATCCCAATACAGCTCCCTACGGCATAGATGTAAGACCTGCACGTCACGAACCCGTTCCAACCTTACATTTTGTGTCATGACCGGTCTACATATCATGGTCGAGCCAAGTGGACCAAGTGCGTGAAGAAATCCAAGACCCAATATGAAATTTTACTCAAAAACAGTCAAAATGAGGGTAGGGTTGCATGCCTAAACAGGTAGGGTCGACCCCCCCTCAATAGAAGTCCGACCCGTGACTTTTTGGTCCTGGGGTCGCAGGGGTCTCGAATTGTCCGACCCCCTCATCGACCCCCTAGCATCGACCCCCAAAAACAGCAAAAACAACACGAACCAAAAATTAGGAAACTTTTCTAATTTCAATTGGAACCTTTCCTAAACTCAATGGGACTTATTTTGGGAGGTTTTACTCTATAAATAGGACGTCCCTAAGCCTCTTTCACTCCTTTTGAAACCCTAATTGGATTGAGAGAAAGATAAGAGAAGGAAGAGAAGGAGAAGAGAAAGAGAATTGAAGAAGAAGACCAAGGAGGAGGAAATTCAGAGAAAACTCTGAATCTCAGCAAACCTAAGGTATGAATACATTCTCCATGATTTATTTAGGACCCTAGAATGATTTATGAAGAGGGTAGGATCTAGGAGAAACCCAAATCATCCATCCATGGATGAATGTTCATGAAATCCATGGAGGAAATCATTGAAAACTAAGTAAGGTATGTAACTTGGAGTTTTAAGCCATAGAACAAGCATAGTATGGATTGTGGAGGTAAGCCATAGGACCCAAACATGAAAGAATGGACAAAATTTGATATTCTCGACTCAAACCATGGGGGGTTGCACGTGGGTTGATCGGGAATCGACCCTACCAGACCACAGGATCGACCCCCAGCATTCGAGAAGTCCAGGGATGGGGTGGTCGCACCTAGGGTTGATGGAACATGCGACCCTGGCATCGACCCTACTCCTGGGGGTCGCAGAAAACTGCTACCTTACCTGTGACCCATCCTGCGACCCGTCCTGCGACCCTCGCTTAACAGCAAGCTTAAAAATATTGAAATTAATTCTAATTAAATTCTATTGACTTGTTAGGTCTTTCCAGTTATATAATAGTGATATAACATTGATTCTTAAAGCTTAAAGGAGGACGTACGCTTAATCAAAGGTGAGGGAACAAGACCTAAACTAATGAGCTAATAATAAACTGTTTTTATTTATTGAGTCTGATACCATGCTTGATTGATTCCATGCTTGTATGCTTGTAATGTGCATTTAACATGTCATCCAATATTCCTGTTATTACTGCTCATGCATATTTAATTTCGTTTGTTTATAACATGATGATGATGATGATAGGAATAGGCATGTGAATGTTTGTGCTTGGGCTGGTGTACATGGTGCGGGTAGGGATGGTATCAACGGGGTACTTCGATGCCATTTTCATCGGGGTATATTGTGCCATAGTCTACTCAAGTCATGTCCACTAAGCAGTGTTGGTGTACTGGATGCGGTAGGGGTTGGTATCAACCGGGTACTTCGATGCCGTTTTCATCGGGGTATATTGTGCCATGTCTCTATTCAAGTCTAGTCCACTAGCATCGTCGTATCGCCATTACCTTAGCAGAACTATTACGTCGTAGGGCATCAGGGGAGGTTGCTCGGACTGTGTAGTCTCTGACTCTGTCGGGGGCCTTAGCTCTATCTCTATGGGCGTATTGAGGGATGCTGGGGTGAGGCCTTGGATACATTGTTTGACATTAGGGTTGGTTAGTTGCGAGCCCAGTTTGTAAGCCCTCGCCAACAGGGGCTTACGTGTTGGTATGGTATCAACCGATACTTCGATGTCATTTTCATCGTGGTATATTGTGCCATTGTGGGTGCTGTGGGCGACAGTGCCGTATTCATTGGGCGTATCCACACACTCGTGTATAGAGGTGTGGTGGCCATCGAACCTTTCTATTGCATATTGCAAACTGATATATCAGACCACAGATATGAATTGAATGCATGCATATGTTTGTTGCATTGTTTTGTTTACTCACTGAGCTCAAGTTGGAGAGCTGACCCTCGTGCGCACAATTCTTTTAGTTTCTGACGTTGCAGGTATTATGATTGAAGATTATGTCAACATGCCAACATATGAACATGTGACGGCTATGATGAGCAAGCTTTGGAGGACGAACATAGTTTGTTAAGCGAGCGTTTCAACTATGGATACGCTTAGTTTTTAATTTTCGTATTTGGATATTGTAATATGTATTAAATTATGTTTTGGTTACTTGGAAATAAATATAATATTAATTATTTATCATGATTAGATCTCAGTTCATTATCTGTAAGACTTTCGCTATTTACTTTATTATCTCTAATTAATGTGGAATGTGTTTTGGTTTATCAATGGTGGAATAGCCTATTCGAGATCCTGGTTGAACCGTTGGATTATTAGTGGTTCATCACACCATTCTGAATAGTACAGAATTGGGGTGTGACAACTTGGTATCAGAGCATCTTAGGCCTTGCCCATGAAACTTGAACACTTCCACTAGAGTCCATGAACTGAGTTAGGATAAATTAAAAGCTTTAATACAAACACACCATAAGCACCTGTGTTGGTTGAGACAAAACTTAAACAAGACAATAATGTAGATATAAAAGGTGGAACCATATATATACACTCAAACAGAAAGAAAAGACCAAAAAATTATCCTGATAAACAAATAATATAGGGTACTATCTATAAGTGGAGTAGTTATCTAAGTATACAAGGGATATAGTACAGTAGCAAGAAGGAAGCATTTGTACAGTAAAAAGTTAGAATACCGAGTTGGTACTCACAATATGTGAAACTCGATGTAGGACAGAGGAAGAAGGAAAATGGCTAGTAATTCCCAAACCCCTGTAGAGATAAAGGGAAAGATCTCGGGCTAAATCCAACAGAGATAAGAGAAGAATGGCCATACATTAAGAATAAGAGTAACTACAAGAAGATAAAGCTATACTCCTGGGTGACATGGAGACTCAAAATGAGATCCACCATAAGCTGATCCATTACCCACTGAGCATTAAGAAGAGGTTGCAACTTGACCCCACCACTATCTGGGTCGAGAATGGGTAATGAAAACTCATCTTTGTAGATACTAAATAATGATAATCAGATTGGAGTAAATCAAAGGAGGTGAACAACCAGGCCACTCCAGCCAATCATCTGGATTACCAAGTACATTGGCTATGGTTGTAATAAACCCAATAAAATACAAGAGCAACAATAAATGAGACCGACTATGCAAGTTGCTATGTGAATTACTATCCAAGTTGCCAATGCTACATCAAAACTTTTGGGTCAAACCAAGTACAGTACCAATTGGTAGCATCACTGTACTCCAACACCTGTTAGCTATAACACAGTGCCTACCATATAGCAAGTCCCAGTAATGCACACCCCAATGCAGAAGTTTGGTGCACAACAAGAAGTCTATCAAGGCGGTTAACCTTATCAGCCACCGATGTATGGGATAGTTGCATCATGACAGAATGATCCGACAAGGATTGAAGAATGTGTTCTGAAGATGATGCCTCGAACATTTTCAACAAGGATCAAATCTATTGTGACCATATAACGAGATAGTTTATCTAGGATGCGGTGCATTGTTGATTTACTCTTATTATTATAGAGGATGCACATACCAGATTTTAATTCTCGTACCTTGACAGGATACCTTCTTGATTTAACCTGTCAATTAGAGTTATAGATATTGTTTCTTTAGTATTAGTCCTGATTATATCAATTTAAGCCACTCTCATGATCAACAACATGAACATAGATATGAACTGAATGAACAGTTAAATGTTTAATCATGTTGAGCGTACATATTCTGATTTATACCTGATTTACTGATGTACGAAATTTTTCTCCAGATTTATCCCTGTAGTGCCTTAACCAATGGCATTATATACTCGATAGAACCTGTAACCATGAGGTTAAGAGCTGTAGAACCTCTATTTCTATGTATTTGGACCACCGTGCAACCTAACGACCTTTGGATGCCGGTTGGATTACCATAAATTTACTCCTGATTCTTAAAACCTAGGTTCACTAGATAAAGCAAGTGTACGTCGTCATACTAAATTCGAAAGAAGGAAGGGAATTGTTTTTGGATAAATATTTCGACATCCATTGAAAAGATGTTTAGTGATAATGGAATTATTGGAAGAAAGATGATTAAATTCAAATCAAATGCTATAGCCAATGAACCTCAGATAAAGTAAAGGAGAATCTGTTTTGAGATCTTTGGATGGATGGATATGAATCATGTCTATAAAAGAGTGCATGAGAAAAAAATGAAAACTATCAAGAGTAGCCAGCAAAGAAATAGATAGCACTCAAGTAGAATTAAAGATGACTATATAGGTATGAATTTCGACAAAGCAGAAGATTCCTAAAGACAAATCTAAGAGTGGATACAAGGATAAAGTAAAAAATCATGGCATTAATAGTACTCGGTTTAATACAATGATAATTGAGTTATACCCAATGTTGAGTGATATGATTAAGTAAAGACCAAAAGAGTTTGACAGAATTAATAAGAATATAAGCATATACCCTAATGCTTATAGATAGACTTGGGATATGTAGTAATAATCATAAGATATTTTTTGAGGTATATCAAAGATACATCAGGGTAAAACAACAAGTGATAAAGGAAATATAAGCCAATGAGTTTTTCAAGATATGAGATTTTTGATGATAGTCTTTGAAAAATCATAAGAGATGAAGGAACTAGATAAGCTTTTAAGACCTTTACACCAGATTTTGCTAGTTCAAGCCCTTTTGGACAAGATGTTGTATGGGATGAGTGTTATGAACAATGTCTAAATCGTATGGATGGATGAAATTTGGATGCAACCTAATTCGACTTGAGATGGCAGACTTTGACGTCATCTTGGGAATAAAATGGTTGTCTCAACACTCTACAAAGTTGTTATGTGCATAGAAGAGGTTATCATTTCAGAATAAAGACGACATATAATTTAGTTTATTGGAAGCATGTTGCCTAAGAAGTGAAAGCTGATCCTCTCTATGCTAAAGGCGAAGAGATGCTTTGAAGAGAAAGAAGTTGGATGTATGGTATATGTGGTTTACGTTACCAAAGAAGCACCACAGATGGAAGATATTGATGTGATGCATAAATTTCCTGATGTGTTTTCAAGAGACTTACTTGGGTTATGTAAGACCCGTATCAAACTAATCCGGTCTTACCACCTTGAACCAGGTCTACCCATCATGGTTGAGCCAAATGGACCCAGTGCGTGAAGGAGATCACGACCCCAGATATTAAACTCACCCAAAA
>JAMYWD010002134.1:0-13002 GCA_028583415.1 Protea cynaroides
CTTTGTAAGACCCGCACGCCACGAACCCGGCCTAACCTTACATTTCGTGTCGGGACCCGTCTACATATCATGGTCGAGCCAAGTGGACCAAGTGTGTCAAGAAACCCAAGACCCAATATGAAAATTTACCCAAAAACAGTCAAAATGAGGGTAGGGTCGCATGTTTTAACAGGAAAGTCCGACCCTCCCATCGACCCTCACCATCGACCCTCAACCATGGGTCGGAGGGTCTATGAGTTGTCCGACCCTCCCATCGACCCTCGGCATTCGGGAAAAACAACACGAACCGAAAATTGAGAAACCTTCCTAATTTCAATTGGAACCTTTCAAAAACTCAATGGGACTTATTTTGTGAGGTTTTGCCCTATAAATAGGACGTCCCTAAGAATATTTTACTCCTTTTACAACCCTAATTGGATTGAGAGAAAGAGAAGAGAAGGAAGAGAAGAAGAGAAGGAAAACCTGAAGAAAAGGCTAAGGAAGAAGAGGAAATTCAGAGGAACTCTGAATCTCAACAAAACTACGGTATGAATACATTCCCCATGATTTGTTTAAGACTTTAGAATGGTTTATGAAGAGGATATGACTTATAAGAAACCCAAATCATCCATCTATGGTTAGGTTTTCATGGAAAACCATGGAGGAGATCATTAAAATCATGTAGGTGAATAAAGTATAGTTCTAAACCATAGAACATGTATAGAATGGATTGTGGAAGTAAGCCATAGGACCCAACCATGAAAGAGAGAACGAAATCTGATATTTTCGACTCAAACCATGGAGGGTCACACCTAGGGTCGATGGCAGATCCGACCCTAGCATCGACCCTCAGTGTTCGGGAAGTTCAGATTAGGGGGAGGGTCACACCCAGGGTCGATCATGACTCCGACCCTACCTCCGACCCTCAGTTGACATGATGGTTTTTAAGTTCGAAATTAATTCTAATTAAATTCTATCGACTTTGTTAGGTCTTCTAACAATATAATAACATTATAAAGGTGATTTTAAAGCTTGGAAGAGGTCTATTAACAAGCTAAGGTGAAGGAACAAGACCTAAACTAATTGGTTAATAATAAATTATTTTTATTGCTTGAGTCCGATGCCATGAATGATTTTATGCGTGTATGCTTGTAATGTGCATTCAACATGTCATCCAATATTTCTATTATTACTGTTCATGCATATTTAAATTTATTGTTTATAACATGATGATGATGATGATGATAGGAATAGGCATGTGAATGTTTGCGTTTGGCTAGTGTATATGGTGCGGGTAGGGATGGTATCAACCGGTACAACCATGACCGTTCTTCATGGGGTGTATATTGTGCCATGGTCTATTCAAGTCATGTCCACTAAGCAAGTGTTAGTGTGCTTGATGCGAGGGGAGCATCAGGGGGAGGACGTGGCATTGTGGTTCAGCCTGGTCACCAGACTCTAGCTCTATCTCTACTCAAGTCTTGTCCACTAACATCGTCGTATCGCCATTACCTTAGCGGAACTAATATGTCGTAGGATATCAGGGGGGGGACGTGGCATTGTGGTTCAGCCTGGTCACCAGACCCTAGCTCTATCTCTATGGATGTATTGAGGGATGCTGGGGTGAGGGCTTGGATACATTGTTTGGAATTAGGGTTGGTTAGTTGCGAGGCCAGTTTGCAAGCCCTCGCCAACAGGGGCATACGTGTTGGTATGGGCAACCGGTACAGCCATGCCGTTTTCATAGGGTGTATATTGTCCATGGTGGGTGCATGTGGGGCGACGGTGCCATTTTCATTGGGCGTTTCCACACACTCGTGTATAGAGGTGCGGCGGCCACCTATCCTTTCTATAGCACATTGCAAACTTTAAACCAGACCAAAGATATGAATTGATTGCATGCATATGGATTGTTGCATTATTTTGTTTACTCACTGAGCTCAAGTTGGAGAGCTGACCCTCGCGCGCGTAATTCTTTTTAGTTTCTGATGTTCCAGGTACTATGATTGAAGATTATGTCGACATGCCAACATATGAACATGTGGTGGCTATGATGAGCAAGGTGTGGAGGACGAACATGGTTTGTTAAGCGAGCGTTTGAATTGGTGGATACGTTTAGTGTTTAGTTATCGTATTTGGATATTGTAATATGTATTAAATTATGTTTTGGTTACTTGAAAATAAATAAAATATTAATTATTTATCATGATTAGTACTCAGTTCATTATCTGAAAGACTTTCGCTATTTACTTTATTACCTCTGATTAATGTGGAACGTGTTTTGGTTTATCATATGTGGGATAGCCTATTGTGAGATCTTGGTTGAACCGTTGGTTACTTAACGGTTCATCACACCATTCTGGTTGGTGCAGAAGTGGGGTGTGACAACTTGGTATCAGAGCATCTCGTAGGCCTTACCCATTAAACCTGAATACTTCCACTGGAGTCCATGAACTGAGTTAGGATAAATTAAAAGCTTTAATTCAAAGAAACCATAAGCACCTGTGTTGGTTGAGACAGAACTTAAACAAGACAATAATGTACATATTAAAAAGGTGGAACCATAGATATACACTCAAACAGAAAGAGAAGATAAAAAATTATCCTAATAAACAAATGATATAGGGTATTATCTATAAGTTGGGTAGTTATCCAAGTATACCATGATATAGTACAATAGCAAGAAGGGAGCTTATGTAAAGTAGAAAACTGGAATACCGAGTTGGTACTCACAAGATGTGAAACTCGATGTAAGACAGAGGAAGAAGGAAAATGGCTACTAATGCCAAAACCCCTGTAGAGATAAAGGAAAAGTCCTCGGGCTAAATCCAAACAGAGATAAGAGGATAATGGCCATGTAAGTGGATATGTTTATATAGGATGCGTGGATTATTGACTTACTCTTATGATTATAGAGGATGCACATACTTGATTTTAATTCTCGTACCTTGACTGGATACCTTCTTGATTTAACCTGTCAATTGGAGTTACAAATATTGTTTCTTTAGTATTAGTCCTGATTATACCAATCTGCACCATTCTCATGATCGACAAAATGAACAGAGATACGAACTGAATGAACAGTTAAATGTTTAATTGTGTTGAGCGTATATCTACTGATTTATACCTTTGATGATAAAAATGTTTAGAGATAATGGAATTATTGGAAGAAAGATGATTAAATTCAGATTAAATGTCATAGCCAATGAACCTCACATGAAGTAATAGAGGATTTGTTTTGAGATTTCTAAATGGATGGATATGAATCATGTCTAAAAAAGAGTACATGAGAAAATGTGGGAACTATTAAGAGTAGCCAGTAAAGAAATAGATAGCACTTAAAGTAGAGTTAAAGATGGTTATATCGGTATGAATTTTTGACAAGGTAGAAGATTCCTAAAGGCAAATTTAATAGTGGATACAAGGATAAAGTCATGGCATAAGTAGTACTCGATTTAATACAATGATAATTGAGTTATGCCCAATGTTGAGGGATATGATTAATTAAAGACCAAAATAGTTTGGCTAAATTAATGAAATTATAAGCATATACCCTAATGCTTATAAATAGATTTGGGATATGAGATCTTGACGATAGTCTTAAGAGATGAAGAAACTAGACAAGCTCTTAAGACCGTTACTCCAGATTTTCTAGTTCAAGTCTTTTTGGACTAGATGTTCAATTGGATGAGTATTATGAACGAAGTCCAAATCGTATGGATGGATGGAATTTGGGCGCAACCTAATTAGACTTGAGATGGCAGACTTTGATGTCATCTTGGAAATAGACTGGTTGTCTCAACACTCTACAAGTGATTATGTGTATAGTAGAGGTTATCATTCAAGAATAAAAACGGCAAATGATTTAGTATCATTGGGAGTATGATGCCTAGGAAGTGAAAGATGATCCGCTCTATGCTAAAGGCGAAGAGATGCTTTGAAGAGAAATGAGTTGGATATATGGTATCTATGGTATATGTTACCAAAGAAGCACCACAGATGACAGATATTGATGTGATGCATAAATTCCCTGATGTATTTCCAGGAGACTTACCGGGTTATCACCTGATCGTGCGATCGAGTCGTCATCGACTTGTTACCAAGGACGATACTCGTGTCAAAGGCACCTGTAGAGTACCTTCTATGGAATTAAAGGGATTGAGATGCAACTGCAACAGTTATTATACAAGGGTTCTAATTGGCTAAGTATTGCATCATGGGAAGTGCCAATGCAATTCATGAAAAAGAAGGATGGTAGTGTTGTTTGCGTATAGACTACCGGGAACTAAACAAGCTCACAGTCAAGAATCGATATCTACTACCTTAGATCGATGACTTGTTTAAACAGTTGCAAGGATCAAAGGTATTTTCTTCAGTCAAGATATCATCAGCTGAAGAATTTTGGACAGAAATATCTCGAAGATAGCTTTTAGAATCGGGATTGGACATTATGAGTTCTCGATTATGACGTTTGGATTAACCAATGCCCTTACATCTTTTATGGAACTGATGAACTGGGTGTTTCATGACATGTTGGACACGTTGGTCATAGTTTTCGTAGATGATATTTGGTTTATTCCAAGAATGAAGCAACTCATACAACGGATCTTAGAACAACTTCACAACAGCTGAGAAGTGAAAAGCTTCATGTCAAGTCCAAGAAACATGAGACATGACAAAACAAAATGATCTTCTTAGATCACGTAGCATCATATAAAGGGATTAAAGTGGACCCTATTCAGATAGAAGTAATTATATGGAATATTGCGAAGATAAGAAGTTTCTTGGTTTTAGCTGATTATTACAGACGATGCTTAGAGGACTACCCTAAGATCGCAAAACCTCTTACCAAGCTAACCAGGAAGGGAGAGGAATTTATTTGAACCTACAAGTGTGAAGCATGTTTCCAGATTCTAAGGTAAGGTTGATATCAACTCCCATCTTGATCATTTCGGTACCAAGGGAACCTTTTACCCTATCCATCGGAGCTTTCGGATTGGATCAAGGATGCGGGTTGATGCAAGGTAAATAAGCAATTGCATATGTTTCAAGAAAACTAAAGAAGCATGAGAAGCGTTATCCTTCTCATGACATGGAGTTACCGGTGATGAATTATGCAATCAAGACTTGGAGACATTATCTAAACGGAGAATAATTTTAGGTTAAGAGTCCTATTTATCTCTTAATCCGAAAGAGTTGAACATGAGGATAGGAAAATGGTTTGAACATTGAAGGATTAAGACCGTGATATTCAAGGTCACTGAGCAAGGCTAATGTAGTAGCTAAGCCTTAAGCAAAAAGGGATTACAAGGTCTGAAGAAGGACCGAGTATAAATGTTGCCTTATGTTCTGCAGCAACAGATTCAGATTTGGAAAAGAGTAACATATAATAGAAGCTAGTGATGATCTAATCGAGCGAGAACTTATGGATGAATTATGAAACAATAGTTCGGTTGCGTTTATGGCATTAAAAATCAGCTCTGAATTTGTGTATGAAATAAAAGTAGCAATTTTGTTAAATCTGTATATAAGAATAATGTCAGGAGATTTAGAGAAAGAAAAACCTAACCCTGACTTACTTTGGATGCGGAGATGGAACTCAGATACAGAGGCAGATTCTGAATACATGAAGATAAAGACTTGGATACTATGAGGAGGATAATGATAAAAGTCCATTGTACTCAATATTCAGTACATACTAGAGTACCAATATGTATCATGACATGAAGAGATTATTTTGGCAGAAAGGGAATGGAAGTGGTTGTGGATAGATGCATGTTTCGAGGAATTGAATTATCAGCAAGTAAAGGCTGAAAGACAAAGACCAACATGGCTACAACAATAACTATCAAAGCCGATCCGGAAGTGAAACTGCATTACAATGAACTATGTCACTGATTTGCCACTGACACCTAGATCGGTTGACGCAATATGGGTGATTGTTGATCGCCTTATGAAGATAGCTCATTCCATTGCTATACGACCTCGGTATGCTTTGGAGTGGCTAACTAAGCTATATATGGATAGTATTGTCAGATTGAATGGTATGCATGAGAGCTTAGTGTCGGCCAGAAGCTCATGCTTTATCTTGAAGTTTTGGAAGGATCTATAGGAAACAATGGGAACAAAGTTGAAATTTAGTACTATATTTTACCTTAAACCGACGGACAGTCGGGGTGGACTATACAAATCCTATGAGATATGCCCCGAGTTTATGAAATTGATTTCAAGGAACTTGAGTTGAGAAGTTACCGTGAATTGAAGTTTCTATTAAGCTACCATGTAAATGTTACCTATCAAGCATGGTACGGTAGAAATGTCAAATTCCTTTATTTTGGAATAAAGTTGGTGAATGAAGAATTTTGAAAACCTAGGTCTAATGAAGAAAACTCTTGAGTGGCAGACAAGATCAAAGAAAAGGGGCAGGATAGCTCAAGTTGTCAAAAGAGACACCAAGACCTTGAGTTCGCCATAAGGGACAAATTATTTTTGAAGATATCACTTATGCGCAGTTTGAAATGATTAGACAAGAAGGGAAAGTCATATTTGGCACCAGCCTAGTTCACTATTGGAAATGTACAATGTTTCCAAAGACGGGATAATTATTATGTGAAGGTAACCTGGCAAAGACAATACTTGGAGAAGAGTGCATAGGAGGACAAAAATGCAATGCGGAAATAGAATTCCCACCTATTGACTTCGAAGTAAAATAAAAATTTTGAGGACAAAATTTATTTTAAGGATGGGGGAGTTGTAAGATTCGTTCAAATTTTTAGGACAAAATTCATTTAAGGATGGGGGAGTTGTAAGATCCGTACTTTCAAATTTCGAGGACGAAATTTCTTTTAAGGGTGGTGGAGTTGTAAGACCCGCACGCCACGAACCCGGCCTAACCTTACATTTCGTGTCGGGACCCGTCTACATATCATGGTCGAGCCAAGTGGACCAAGTGTGTGAAGAAACCCAAGACCCAATATGAAAATTTATCCAAAAACAGTCAAAATGAGGGTAGGGTCGCATGTTTTAATAGGCAAGTCCGACCCTCCCATCGACCCTCACCATCGACCCTCAACCATGGGTCGCAGGGTCTATGAGTTGTCCGACCCTCCCATCGACCCTCGGCATTTGGGAAAAACAGCACGAACCGAAAATTGGGAAACCTTCCTAATTTCAATTGGAACCTTTCCTAAACTCAATGGGACTTATTTTGGGAGGTTTTGCCCTATAAATAGGACGTCCCTAAGACTCTTTCACCCCTTTTACAACCCTAATTGGATTGAGAGAAAGAGAAGAGAAGGAAGAGAAGAAGAGAACGAAAACTTGAAGAAAAGGCTAAGGAAGAAGAAGAAATTCAGAGGAACTCTGAATCTCAACAAAACTAAGGTAAGAATACATTCCCCATGATTTGTTTAAGACTTTAGAATGGTTTATGAAGAGGATATGACTTAGAAGAAACCCAAATCATCCATCTATGGTTAGGTTTTCATGGAAAACCTTGGAGGAGATCATTAAAATCATGTAGGTGAATAAAGTATAGTTCTAAACCATAGAACATGTATAGAATGGATTGTGGAAGTAAGCCATAGGACCCAACCATGAAAGAGAGAACGAAATCTGATATTTTCAACTCAAACAATGGAGGGTCGCACCTGGGGTCGATGGCAGATCCGACCCTAGCATCGACCCTCAGTGTTCGGGAAGTTCAGATTAGGGGGAGGGTCGCACCCGGGGTCGATCATGACTCTGACCCTACCTCCGACCCTCAGTTGACAGGATGGTTTTTAAATTCGAAATTAATTCTAATTAAATTCTATCGACTTTGTTAGGTCTTCTAACAATATAATAACATTATAAAGGTGATTTTAAAGCTTGGAAGAGGTCTATTAACAAGCTAAGGTGAGGGAACAAGACCTAAACTAATTGGTTAATAATAAATTGTTTTTATTTCTTGAGTCCGATGCCATGAATGATTTTATGCGTGTATGCTTGTAATGTGCATTCAACATGTCATCCAATATTTCTATTATTACTGTTCATGCATATTTAAATTAATTGTTTATAACATGATGATGATGATGATGATAGGAATAGGAATGTGAATGTTTGTGTTTGGCTAGTGTATATGGTGCGGGTAGGGATGGTATCAACCGGTACAACCATGACCGTTCTTCATGGAGTGTATATTGTGCCATGGTCTATTCAAGTCATGTCCACTAAGAAAGTGTTAGTGTGCTTGATGCGAGGGGAGCATCAGGGGGAGGACGTGGCATTGTGGTTCAGCCTGGTCACCAGACTCTAGCTCTATCTCTACTCAAGTCTTGTACACTAACATCGTCGTATCGCCATTACCTTAGCGGAACTAATATGTCGTAGGGTATCAGGAGGGGGACGTGGCATTGCGGTTCAGCCTGGTCACCAGACCCTAGCTCTATCTCTATGGATGTATTGAGGGATGCTGGGGTGAGGCCTTGCATACATTGTTTGGCATTAGGGTTGGTTAGTTGCGAGCCCAGTTTGCAAGCCCTCGCCAACAGGGGCTTACTTGTTGGTATGGGCAACCGGTACAGCCATGCCATTTTCATGGGGTGTATATTGTCCATGGTGGGTGCATGTGGGGCAACGGTGCCATTTTCATTGGGCGTTTCCACACACTCGTGTATAGAGGTGTGGCGGCCACCTATCCTTTCTATAGCACATTGCAAACTTTAAACCAGACCAAAGATATGAATTGATTGCATGCATATGGATTGTTGCATTGTTTTGTTTACTCACTGAGCTCAAGTTGGAGAGCTGACCCTCGCGCGCGCAATTATTTTTAGTTTCTGATGTTGCAGGTACTATGATTAAAGATTATGTCGACACGCCAACATATGAACATGTGGTGGCTATGATGAGCAAGGTGTGGAGGAAGAACATGGTTTGTTAAGCGAGCGTTTGAATTAGTGGATACGTTTAGTGTTTAGTTTTCATATTTGGATATTGTAATATGTATTAAATTATGTTTTGGTTACTTGGAAATAAATAAAATATTAATTATTTATCATGATTAGTACTCAGTTCATTATCTGAAAGACTTCCGCTATTTACTTTATTACCTCTGATTAATGTGGAATGTGTTTTGGTTTATCATATGTGGGATAGCCTATTGTGAGATCCTGGTTGAACCGTTGGTTACTTAACGGTTCATCACACCATTCTGGTTGGTGCAGAAGTGGGGTGTGACATGCTTGACCAGGTTGGGTCGGGTAGTCATTGTGTAAGTGATAATGGGTAACCACCCAAGTGCACCAAAGGCTGCTTCAATATCGAATCGTTGTAGCTGCTCCAGGTTTACACAGCGCCCAGATTCTATGTTCTTCTCTTTGAACCATGGAAAAGGGGCTTGCACCGCCACCAAAAGAAACCACCGCTCATCAAACTGTGGAATCGCCGGGTGAGGACGGTTCATGCCCTGAGCATATGCATGTTTACCAACACCTCAACGCTGAGACATTGTGAACTACAAAACAAAACAAAACAATGAGATTTTGTTAAAACTTTCGAAATTATGCAGCATAATGATAGTATTTAAAGCAAAAGCCTCGAACTCACCCAAAATCTGGGGAGGAGGACTTACGTAACAATTTAACAACATATGGAAACCAAACAATCATCAAACAAGCAAGAAATTCAACAATTACAAGAAAAATTAATTTTTTGACCAAAACCTAGGTCCAAAATCCCAAAATTTTGATTTTGATAAATCCATACGGTGGAACCTCAAATAAGTTGAGGGCTTTTGTTCATAGAGGTCCCAAAACTATCTCTAAGCCAAAGGAAAAGAGTTCCTACGGTTAGAATCCTCTAAAACAAGAAAAATCTAGTATTTGGGCAAGAAACCATGAAGAAATGATGTAAAATGGAGAGAGGAAGGAAGAACCTTACTTGGAGATGATGTTCAAGGTCTTGATCGGAAGAGAATCGCTCCTAAAGTCACCGGTCGGACTGTAGCAACTCACCAAGTCCGAGAGGAATCGTCCGGAGAGAATGGAAAGAAGAAAATTGAGAAAAGACTCACTTTTCATGATTTTAAAGTCTTGCAGGGCATACCGGTCGACGGTTTTGCCATATACCGGTCGACCGGTACCCCTTGGTACATGCAACCGGTATCTCTTGGCCACGGCAGGGTGCTGACTGGTCGAACATACCGATCGCACCATACCATACAAAGGTGTGACCAAAACATCGACCAGTACCTCTCAGGAACTCTGAGAGGTTTGTCCGCCTGGACATACCGGTCGCATTACAATACACAGTGCCGCAACCGGTATGTTGCGACCGAACAAGTATTCTAAGCCCTGAAAATTTGAGAAATTTTTTTAAAATTTGATTTAAGGTTTCCATGACAATTCCCGCCTCGCACTGTTAAAGACTAACACTATCATGACAAATGTGACTATTCCAGTGTACCTCATGTGTTATGTCTTCTTCTTAGATCCAAACAAGAAAGAGTAATCCAAGATGGCAGGCGGAAATGGTCGTAGAGGTTCACGAAAATGTCTCCACTTAAGGGTGCGTCAAGCCGAGAACAATGTGGAAGCAGGAAACGTTGGTGAGCAAAACCTGAACCCGGACGATGGAACCCCAATGAGGGAAGATGGGGACAGGACACCAATGAGAAATGGTGGAGAAGGGCTGTCACACCCCAATTCTGTACTAACCAGAATGGTGTGATGAACCATCAATAAATCAACGGTTCAACCAAGATCTCGTATAGGCTATGCCTACCATGTTAAACCAAAACACATTCCACATTAATCAGAGATAATAAAGTAAATAGCGGAAGTCTTATTAATAATGAACTGAGGTCTAATCATGATAAATAATTAATATTCCAGTTATCTCCAAGTAACCAAAACATAATTTAATACATATTACAAATATCCAAATACGAAAGTTAAACACTACGCACATCCGTAGTTGAAACACTCGCTTAACGAATCATAATAGTCCTTCACAGCTTGCTCATCCATAGCCACCACCTGTTCATATGTTGGCGTGTCGACATAATCTTCAACCGTAATGTCACACCCCAATTCTGCCCCAACCAGAATGGTGTGATGAACCGGTAAATAACCAACGGTTCAACCAGGATCTCTAATAGGCTATCCCCGCATTATCCAAACTTCTACACATCCATAATCATAATCAGAGTAATACACAATAGCGGAAAAATTTATAAATAAATGAACTGAGAACTAAGATGATACCATTAATTAAATAGTAAATTATTCTGTTTTCAACTGAGACATACTTAAGTAAATATCAAATACATGTCTTTATAAATTCAAAGAAACTATAAAAATATCTAATCAAATACACACGAGTTGCACTCGCAAGAGGGGTCGTGTGTATCGTCTTCAGCTCTAGCTTCCATTGCTGCCATATTCCCGTACGCAGACGCGTTCATATAATCTTCGACTGTGTAACCTGCATCATCAACTAAAAATATTCGACGTCGAGGGGTGAGCACACAACACGGCTCAGTGAGTAGCCAAAAACAATGCAACAATACATATGCATACAATCAATTCATATCTTTGGTCTGGTTTAAAGTTTGCAATGCGCAATAGAAAGGTTGGGTGGTCAAAGGTTAACGTTTATTGACACCACCTCTATACACAGGGTGTGGAAGCCCGCCCGAAGGTTAACATTTATCATCGTCCCCATCCACCCTACCATAACATTATACAACAAAGGTTAACGTTTATTGCTATATAATACTTTACCAACACGTAAGCCCCTCGTTAGCGAGGGCTTGCAACCGGGCTCGCTACTAACCAATCCTAATGCCAAACGGTGTATCCAAGGCCTCACCCTAGCATCCCCTCAGAATGTCCATAGAGATAGAGCTAAGGCCCCCCGGTAGAGTCAGAGACTACAAGGACCGAGACCACCTTCTTGATACTCTACGACATAATAGTTTCGCTAAGGTAATGGCGATACGACGATGTCAATGCACAAGACTTGAGTTAGAGATAGAGCTAAAGTGCTGAGACCCGCCAAAGGTTAACGTTTATTGACGTTCTCATCACACCTCCCTTGATACTCGTTCGCATCAAGTACATCAACCACACACATACAAGCACATGCCTATTCCTATCATCATCATCATCATCATCATGTTATAGACAATAAAGTAAATATGCATGAACAAGTAATAGAAATATTGGATGGCATGCTGTATGCATATTACAAACATATTCGCATAGAATCAAACATGGCATAGGACTCAAGAAAAGAAAACAGTTTATTATTAACCAATTTAATTTGAAGTTATGGTTCCTCACCTTAGCTTGTTATAAGTTATTTCCCAAGCTTTAAAATCACCGTTAGAATGTTATTAGATTGCTAGAAGACCTAACAAAGCCGATAAAATTTAATTAGAATTAATTCTAGAATTAAAAACCATTCTGTCAACTGAGGGTCGATGCTAGGGTCGATACTAGGGTCGATGGGTCTATCGACCCTCCCTCCATTCTGGACTTCCGAATGCTGAGGGTCGATGGTCATAAACACCTAGGGTCAGATGGCCTATCGACCCTCGATGCGACCCTTGGTGCACTCTGATCCAATTTCCACATTTAATCCATTCTTCAAGTCTCGGGGTCCTATGGCTTGCTTCTACATTCCATTCAACACTCATTCCATGGTCTAGAACCATGTATAATTCTCCTAGATGGCTTTCATGCATTCTCCTAGGGTTTTCCATGAAAACCTAACCATGGATCGATGGTTTGGGTTTCTCCGAGATCATACCCTCAACAATTACTAACCTAAGGTCTGTAGAAAGTTATGGAATTAGTATCCATACCTGAGAAGATTACTTTTCCTCTGAAATTCTTCTCCTTTTTTCTAGGTTCTCTTCCTTGCTTCTCTTCTTCCTCCTTTCCTTCTCCTCTCTTTCTCTCAATTCAATTAGGGTTGTGAAAGGAGTGAAAGTTGCTTAGGGTCGTCCCTTAAATAGGCTAGAAACATCCTAAA
>JAMYWD010002135.1:0-12957 GCA_028583415.1 Protea cynaroides
TCACCACGGTTGCTAGCTCCGGTGGTGGAGGTGGCAAATTTGTAGGGTTTGCCTGTTCTGGATTACCCGGTGCATAATTATTTTCCTAACTGGTCTCCTCCACGGGTGGTGGTGGTGGAACTGCATTTCGGTTTTGTCGGGTTACCCTACGTCCAGACATAATTCCTTCTGTGATTATTGGTGCCTGAAAATTATCAAAATAGGTGAGAAGTCATTTATATTTCATGTAGGCATGCTAACCGATATAAAATTCTAATTCCAGCTCATTTTTAAAGAAAAATACTATCTTTTCTATGCAGGGTCGATGGTGAGGGTCGATGGTATGTCCGACCCTTAGTATCCGACCCTGGGAATGACCTGTTCTTCTCGAGAGCTGAGGGTCGATGTGAGGGTCGATGGGTGTCCGACCCTCAGTTCCGACCCTTAGTTTTATGTCAGATTCCCGAGAGCTGAGGGTCGATGGGAGGGTCGATTCGAGGGTCGATGGTTCTGGTCGAATTGTCCGACCCTCAGACTAAAAATCAGATTTTTAAGATCCGATTTTGGATCATTTCTTATTATTTCCCTCCCGTTTCGACTCGTCTCTCCCCTCTGAGTTGCTACAGTGCCACTCCACTGTTTTTGGTCGGTTTGAGTCCGGGTTTCGACGTCCACGTCATCCATACAGTTATGTTCTCCCATTTTTACCTGTTTTTTTAGGTTTGTTTTTCTAGGTTTTTGTCCATTTAACTTGTATTTTTCAAATTAAACTTTTTTCAACCGTAAAAATTCGATTTTTATTGGGGGCTTTTGTTATTGGTATCTCGAGGAACGAAAGCCCTCAAAAAATTTTGAATTTCATCGGTTGGTTATCGAGAAACTTGAATTTTTGCTCGTTTGCCCTAATTTGTCGAAATTTTTTTTCGATTTCTTGAAATTTCTTCAAATTGGTCTTCGTGGTTTCCATTTCCTACTGTGTGAGTGTCGTAGGATGTGTTGGACCCTAAGTAAGTCCTCCCGCCCATGTGTATGGGTGAAAAGTGAGGCTTTTGGACAACTTACGTCGTTAAAATGCTAAATTTTCAGATTTTTATCCTACTAACCCCTTGTCTCCCTTTCTCTTTCTTATCTGCAGGTACCATGGCTCGTACCAAGATACCCAGAGTTCGTGATCCGCTTCGCTTTCGCTCTAATGAAGCTGAGGCACAGTATGCCGACTATGCTCGCAAGAAAGTGGAGGGTGGTCGTATGGTGAACTTGGCTGAGCTAGCCTTGTTCAACGTAGAGAGAGCATTTGGTGATATGGGGTGGCTCCCTGTCATCACCTACGACACGTGCACATGTCCGGATTTGGTGCGCCAGTTCTATTGTAATCTCCAGGTGGTGGGGAATTACAATGACGTTGAGCATGGTTAAGAGTTGCGCATCACCAGTTATGTTAAAGGGGTGCACATTTCCTTTGATTATCGGCAACTGGCCGATCTGTTGGGCATACCCTATGATGGCCCCATGGTGTACTGTGCGCCTGGAGAGCCCCAGTTTGTTTCCATGGAGATGAGGGCGAGATCGACAATCAGCCGCTACGACCTGATCATTTGGAAGATGAGAGCTTGTTAACTGCGGCCCAGCTCCACGGGTCTTCCGTAAGATTATCCAAAGATAATCTGATTCCACAGAGTGGGCACTATGAGAGGGTTTCTCAGCTGACCCAGTTTTTGATATATAGTATCTGCACCAGACAGGCGGTCTGCCTTCCCTACATCATCATGCGGACCATGATTAGTGCTACATTACAGTTCTACTGACCCGTCTAGGGGTTGACCTGGTAGATGAGAAGATCCAGGAGAAGACCTTCTCGTCGTCTATAGATTGGGAGGCTATCTACAAGATGGGTATGCGGGATGCCCAGGTTAGTGATGAGGAGAGGAACGCGATGGTGCGCCCTCACACTCGCATTGAGATGGCTGACGCTGAGGCCGCTGCTAGAGCTCATGTGGATCCTGTCGATGATGACGAACGTATGTATATGGATGTCGACTCGATACCACCGCCTTCCCCTACACATGCGGCTGGAGTTGGTACTTCTTCTGCGGCGGCTCCTGCACCTGAGGCTGGTCCTTCTCATGCGGCTGGTCCTTCACTCCCACCTTCTGACATGATGGAGATGTTGCAAGAGATCAGGGAGGCTCAGCGCAGATCTGATCTGAGGATGGAGGAGTTGTTAGACGCTCAGAGTATGAGGGTGGATGAGCTCATAGCGATCCAGCGGGCGACTGATCGGAGGATAGCCAATCTTACAGCTAGTCTCCAGACGACCCAGACTCAGGTGGCCTGGTTGACTAGAGTCTACGCTGAGGATTATGATAGAGATCGTGAGGCACCGCCTCCTCCTTCACCTCCAGCTTCATGATTGTATTTATTTTCTTATACTACAGGGTAACTATCCGGGTTGTGGACTGTACTCTGCTTTAGTTACATTTTGTTTCTCTCTCTCATTGTATGTAACTTGTTTCCCCTTTTATAGATGCATTATTCTCTTTTTAAATTTGGTCTCAACCATCACTTGGGCTTACAGTGTGTTAATATTACTGTTTTTACTTTTATCCTATCTCAGTTCACAATTGTCTCGAATGTATGTTAGTTTAGTGGACAAGGCCTGAGATGCTCTGATACCAAGTTGTCACAACCCAATTCTGCACTGTTCAGAATGGTGTGATGAACCGCTAGCAAACCAACGGTTCAACCAGGATCTCAAGTAGGCTATATCCGTGTTATCTAAACTTCCACACATCCATAATCATAATCAGAGTAAATACACAATAGCAGAAATCTTATAATAAAATGAACTGAGAATCTATTGTGATATAAATATTAAATAGCAAATTATTCTGTATCAACTGGGACATAAATAATTATCAAATACATGTCTTTATTAAATTCAAATAAAGAAACCTAAGAAAAATCTAATCGAATACACATGAGTTGCACTCGCAAGAGGAGTCATGTGTATCTACTTCAGCTTCACCTTCCATCGCCGCCACGTTCCCGTATGCTGGAGCATTCATATAATCTTCAACCGTATAACCTGCATCTTCAACTAAAAATATTCGACGTCGAGGGGTGAGCACACATCACGGCTCAGTGAGTAGACAAAACAAGGCAACAATACATATGCATGCCATCAATTCATATCTTTGGTCTGGTTTATAGTTTACAATGCGCAATAGAAAGGTTGGGTGGTCAAAGGTTAACATTTATTGACCCCGCCTCTATACACAGGGTGTAGAAGTCCGCCTGAAGGTTAACGTTTATCGTCGTCCCCATCCACCCTAATCATGACATTATACAACAAAGGTTAACGTTTATTGCTATATAATACCATACCAACACGTATGCCCCTGTTAGCGAGGGCTTGCAACCGGGCTCGCAACTAACCAATCCTAATGCCAAACGGTGTATCCAAGGCCTCACCCCAACATCCCTCGGAATGTCCATAGAGATAGAGCTAAGGCCCCGTGAAGAGTCAGAGACTACAAGGACCGAGACCACCTCCCCTGATACTCTATGAAATAATAGTTCTGCTAAAGTAATGGCGATACGACGATGCTAATGCACAAGACTTGAGTTAGAGATAGAGCTAAAGTGCTGAAACCAGCTAAAGGTTAACGTTTATTGATGTTCTCATCACACCTCCCCTGATACTCGCTTTGTAAGACCCGTGTCAATCTAACCCAGTCTTACCACCTTGAACCAGGTTTACCCATCATGGTCGAGTCAAATGGACCAAGGGCATGAAGGAGATCGAGATCCCAGGTATAAAATCGACCCAAAAACACTTAATTCTAGGGGAGGGTCACACACCCAGCCAAGGCGGTCGGACCTCCCAAAAAAGAAAAGTCAGACCCTCTGTTTTGAAGGGAGGGTCGGACAGCTTAAGACCCTAGGGTCGACGGGATCATCGACCCTCCAATCGACTCTCGGTTTCTGACGAAACTGAAATTAGGAAATTTCCTAATTTTCGGTTGGGATTCTTTCCAAATCTCAATGGGACTATTATAGGACATTCCTACTCTATTTAAAGGACGTCCCTAAGCCACTTTCACTCCTTTCACAACCCTAATTGAATTGAGAGAAAGAGAAAAGAAGGAAAAGAGGAAGAAAGGAGGCTAGGAAGAAGACTTAGCAAAAAGGAGAAGAATTTGCAGAGAAAAGTAATCTTCTCAGGTATGGATACTAATTCCATGAGTTTCTACAGACCTTAGGTTAGATATGGTTAAGTGTAGGATTTCAGAGAAACCCAAACCATCCATCTATGGTTAGGTTTTCATGGAAAACCATAGGAAGATGCACGAAAACTATCTAGATGGATTATACATGGTTCTAGACCATGGAATGACTGTTGAATGAATGTAGGAAGTAAGCCATAGGACCCAAACACGAAGAATGGGTTTAAAAGTGAAAATTGGACCAAAGTGCACCAAGGGTCGCACCGAGGGTCGATAGACCATCTGACCCTAGGTTTTTCTGACCATCGACCCTCAGCATTCGGGAAGTTCAGAATAGAGGGAGGGTCGATAGACACATCGACCCTAGCATCGACCCAAGCATCGACCCTCAGTTGACATAATGGTTTTAAATTCTGAATTAATTCTAATTAAATTCTATCGACTTTGTTAGGTTTGCTAGCAATATAATTAAGTTATAATGGTGATTCTAAAGCTTGGAAAAGTATCTTTTAGCAAGCTAAGATGAGGAACCTTAACCCCAAACTAAATTGGTTAATAATAAACTATTTTCTATTTCTTGAGTCCTATGCCATGTTTGATTCTATGCGAATATATTTGTAATGTGCATACAGCATGCCATCCAATATTTCTATTACTTGTTCATGCATATTTACTTTATTGTTTGTAACATGATGATGATGATGATGATAGGAATAGGCATGTGCTTGTATGTGTGCGGTTGATGTACTTGATGCGAGCGAGTATCAGGGGAGGTGTGATGAGAACGTCAAGAAACGTTAACCTTTGGCGGGTCTCAGCACTTTAGCTCTATCTCTAACTCAAGTCAAGTGCATTGGCATCGTCGTATTGCCATTACCTTAGCAGAACTATTATGTCGTAGAGTATCAGGGGAGGTGGTCTCGGTCCTTGTAGTCTCTGACTCTACCGGGGGGCCTTAGCTGTCACACCCCAATTCTGATCCAACCAGAACGGTGTGAGTGAACCGTCATTGAACCAACGGTTCACACCAGGATCTCGAATAGGCCGTGTCCACCCATACAAACCAATTACACCTAACCACAATCAGAATATAAATATACAGCGGAAGACTTTAAATAGAATGAACTGAGTATCTATTGATAATTTAAATAAATATCCCATTATTCAAATCCAAACACATAAAATAATAATCCTTTTACACCTCTTAATACCAAGCAAAAATAACTGAAACAATTAAATAAAAATCCATCACAGGTACACGCAGAAAGGGCACTCGCATGAAGCATCATGCTCGTCCTCCCCTGCTTGTACATCCAGAGCAGCTACACCTCCATACGCCGGAGCGTTCACATAATCATCCACAGAGTAACCTGCATCAACATCTAAAAACAATGTACGTACAAAGGGTGAGCACACAACACAGCTCAGTAAGGCAATCAGACAGTTTCACAATATTATGCATGAGTAACAATCATTTTATGCTGTGGTCTGGTTTTAAGTTTGCAATGTGCCACAGAAAGGTTTGGTGGCCTCCCGCACCTCTATACACGAGTGTGTGGCATCGCACAGTAAATCACACTACCACCAACCCACATGCACCCATCATGGAATAGAGATAGAGCTAAGGTATACCCGCACCTCCCCTGATACTCTATCCATACCAGTACCTAAGCCCCTACTGGCCAGGGCTCACAAACTGGGTTCACAACTAACCAATCCTATATGTCAACAATGTATGCTCTATCCTAGTACAATCGTCTACGGCATAGAGATAGAGCTAGAGCCTGCAGGCCGGGCCGGAGACCACAATACCTCACCTCCCCCTAATACCCTATCCGCAACTAACCCACTAGAATAGAAACAATACGCAGGTAGACCCTATCCCAACATAACTCCCTACGGCATAGAGATAGAGCTAAAGCATCGTGGACAAGCCAGCGTCGACTTGGAATCCTCAGTACCACATAACAATGGCCGAGACAACATCAATATCAGAGACCACCGTACCACGACCTTCCCCTGATACCCCACCCGTACCAAGCATGTTAAGACAGAATACTACAAAAAGGTGCCAGTGTGAAGAGCGATCCCAGGCCCATGCCCCACTCCACACACCAACGAAAACAATCACATGCCTAACAATCACATCCTATAAATGCATGAACAGTAATAATAACTGAAAGTAAAGGATGGCATGTGAATATGCACAAACATCACAACATATATATTCAATGATTAACAACGATTTACTGTCCATTAATTATTAGGTTTAGGTCAGATTCCCTTACCTGACGCTCTTTCGATCACTTGCTCTACGTCACAAGATCCAAACGATATGTCACAAAGTCCTACAATATTATTAGGGTTTCATTAGAATATATTATTTAGGGTTTCATGTTGGTCGGAAACCAACAGAGATCACAAAACACCCTTATAGAGCTGACCGGTGGCATGTACCGGTCGCAGCTCTTTGGCAAAGACTGATGACCGGTATGGTCAGCCGGTCCCCACAGACAACCTCCCGAGAGGTAGCGGTCGCAACATACCGGTTGCACTATGTGCAACCCGTATAGTCGACCGGTATGTCTCCGGAAGACCATACATGGGTTTTTCGACTGCCGACGATCATCCTCCATGGATTTTCAGGGTTTCTCCTATCCATTATAAGTCTAGGCTTTGAGTTAGAGTTATCCCCAACTCATTCAAGTCTCGTTTCGATGAATATCATCTCGAAACTCGAATCTAGGGTTTGACGGCAACTTAGGGTTTATTGGCCAATTTAGGGTTTTAGATCAATACCTACTTTGCATGGTATTGATCCACCCACACAACTAACACAGAATAAGAAGATGGATTCAAGCACTTACCTTTGATAGGCATAGCGTGAGCTTCGTCAAACGGTAATGGCGGCACCTCCTTCTTCTTCCTAGCTCCTTCTCCTTTCCAAGCTCTTTCTCTTCTCTAGGGTTTGTGAGAGACAATGAAAAGGATTTGAGGAGGCTTAAGGGTGTATTTATAGGCTAGAGATAGGTTTTAGTAACCCTAGTAGGATTAGGACACTTCTAGGATTTGAAATCAGGAAAGCGCGACCCGCAGAGACCAATTTCCAAATTCCCGCACATAGCTGTGCAGGCCGTACCGGTCGACCGGTACCATCGACCGGTATACCTAAAATCAGGTATAATTGGTCGACTTCGGTCCGATTTCGTACTTGTTTGTTATCCGCTTGCCCCGTCTGGCCCGGTGATGATCGGAACACCTGTCATGACACAAAACCAAGGTTTAGACCGGGTTTTCAGAGTGCGGGTCTTACAACTCCACCACCCTTAAAAGAAATTTCATCCCGAAATTTGCATGTAGGTACTACAACTCCCCCACCCTTAAAAGAAATTTTGGCCTCGAAATTTGAACGTACCTTGATCGTCAAAAAGGTTAGGGTACTCCTTCCTCATCGCCCTCTCTTCTTCTCAAGTAATTTCCTCCACATTTTGGCTTCTCCAATGCACCTTCACATAGTGGATATCTTTGGTTCGAAGTTGCTGAACTTTTCGGCTTGAGAGCATTACAGGCACCACTTCAAAAGTTAAGTCTTCAGTCAAGTCTGGAGGATCAGCGATCAAGATATGCGATGGATCTCTGACATACTTCTTTAGTAATGATACATGGAACACATTATGAACGCTAGACATAGATGGTGGTAGAGCCAATTGATATGCTACATTACCACGTCGATTCAATATCTCATATGGTCCCACATACCTGGGGCATAGCTTCCCCTTCTTACCAAACCGTTTCAGACCTCGCACCGGTGATACCTTCAAGAACACTTTGTCACCCACTGTAAACTCCAGATCTTGTCGTCGATTATCCGCATAGTGCTTCTGTCGAACTTGAGCTGTCTTTACTCTCTCTTTGATCTGATCAATCACTCGGCAAGTTTCTTCAACAAACTCCGGTCCTACAATTCTTCTTTCCCCCATTTCATTCCATAACAGAGGTGTACGACACTTCTTCCCATAGAGTGCTTCATATGGGGCCATCTGAATTGTAGCTTGATAACTGTTGTTGTAAGCAAACTCGATAAGTGAAAGCTTCTCATCCCAAGCTCCTTTGAAATCTAATGCACAAGCTCGGAGCATATCTTCCAAAATTTGAATAGTTCGCTCTGACTGTCCGTCTGTCTGCGGGTGAAAAGCTATACTGAACTTCAACTTGGTTCCCATAGCTTTCTATAATCCTTCCCCGAACTTTGATGTAAAACGGGGATCTCTGTCAGATACTATACTCTCTGGAACGCCATGAAGTCTGACTATATTATCAACATATAACTTGGCCAGTTTCTCCATGGTATACTGAGGTTTGACCGCAATAAATCGAGCTATCTTGGTTAGTCGATCCACTATAGCCCAAACTGCATCCACTGACCTTGGTGTCAAAGGTAGGCCAGTGACGAAATCCATGGTAATACAATCCCACTTCCATGCAGGTTCTGGTAACGGCTGTAGTAAACCCGCGGGTCTTTGCCTTTCCACTTTAACTTGTTGACAATTCAGACATTGGAACACGAAACGAGCTATATCTGCTTTCATACCCCTCCACCAATATAGTCTTCTTAGATCATGGTACATCTTGGTACTTCCTGGATGTACCGAACATGGAGTGTAATGAGCTTCAGTCATAATTCGACCTCTGATATCGCAATCTTCGCTCTCAAGTATACATAGTCATCCGCGATACTTGAGTACTTTGTTTGATTCCAAGGTAAAGTCAGGATTGCACGTACCCTTCTCTAAGTCCTCCTGCACTGTCTTGAGATATGGATCCTGTAGGATTGCTACCTTGACTTCATCAATTAGACCCGGTGAGATCTTCAATGCAGCGAACATCATAGTGAACTTATGAATCAAGCCTTGCTCAACTGGATCTTCTGCAGTTTTGATAATATGTTCTTCATCAATTTCCATTGAACTCGAGGCTGCAACACACAATGCAGCATTTGTACTTGGTCCTACCTCAGGCTTCGATGCCCACTTTCTGCTTAAGGAGTCAGCCACCACATTGCTTTACCCGAATGGTACTGGATGTCGCAATCATAATCTTTTAACAATTCCAGCCATCTCCTCTGTCTCATATTCAGATCCTTCTGAGTGAAGAGATAAGTTAAGCTTTTGTGATCTGACTTGATCTGAAACTTCTCACCGTACAAGTAGTGTCTCCAAGTCTTGATTGCGTGTATAACCGCTGCTAGCTCCAAGTCATAAGTAGGATAGTTCTTCTCATGCTCTTTTAAATTTCTTGATGCGTAAGCAATCACCTGTTCTCCTTGCATCAATACACACCCGATACCCAACCCCGAAGCATCCGTATATAAAGTAAACGGTACGCTTGGTTCTGGGATGGTCAAGATAGGTGCAGAGACAAGTCTTGACTTCAAGGTCTGAAAACACTTCTCACACTCATCTGTCCATATGAATTTCTCTCCTTTCTTGGTCAATCTGGTGAGTGGAACAGCGATCCTGGAGTAATCTTCCACGAATCTTCTATAATAACCAGCCAACCAAAGGAAACTACGAATATCCGCAACAGATTTTGGTGCTTCCCATCCTACTATAGCAGCTATCTTGCTTGGATCAACCTTTATACCATCTTCAGATACAACATGGCCTAAGAAAGCCACTTCCTTTAGCCAAAACTCACACTTCTTCAATTTTACATAAAGCCTCACATCTCTCAGTCGTTGTAGGGCTGCCCTCAAGTGCGCTGTATGAGTCTCCATGTCCTTTGAGTAAATCAATATGTCATCGATGAATACGATGACCGAAGTGTCCAACATATCATGGAACACTCGGTTCATCAATTCCATAAACGACGCTGGAGCATTGGTCAACCCGAAAGACATAACTAGAAACTCATATTGCCCATACCTCATCCTGAAAGCAGTCTTCGGAATATCTCCGGCCTTGATCTTCAATTGGTGATACCCCGATCGAAGATCGATCTTCGAGAAAACCTTTGCACCCTGCAGCTGATCGAACAGATCATCGATCCTAGGCAAAGGATACCGATTCTTGATCGTCAACTTGTTCAGCTCACGGTAGTCAATACATAGTCGTACACTTCCATCTTTCTTCTTGACGAATAATACAAGTGCTCCCCAAGGCGATATACTAGGTCGTATGAAGCCCTTATCCAGTAATTCTTGTAATTGGGTCTTCAACTCCTTTAACTCGGTCGGGGCCATCCTGTATGGTGCTTTGGACACCGGCGCCGAACCTGGCATAAGGTCTATCACAAATTCTGTGGCCCTATCTGGTGGTAAACCTGGAAGATCTTCTGGAATTACATCTGGAAACTCCCAAACCCCATTTATATCTTCCATCTTGAGTGACTCTGCCGTGAGATCGACTACCGATACGAGATAAGCCACTCCCCCTTTCTCCAAGCATCTCTTAGTTTTTAGGGCGGAGAGGATCAGCTTCCGCTTCCTAGATAGCTTGATCCCCATGAAACTATATTCCCTTCCTTCTTTGTCAGTAAGCACAAGCTTCCTTTCACCACATACAAGGACGGCCGAATGATGGCCCAGCCAATCCATCCCCAAAATGACATCAAAGTCTGCCATCTCAAGTATTACTAGGCTTGCTTCTAAGTTTCGGCCCTCAATACATACAGTACATGGTCCATAATATTCGGTCAAAGCCACTTCGACTCCTAGTGGAGAGCGAACTATCAAGCTTGGGTTCAATTGGTTGATTGGTAACTCCATTCGCTTCCCAAAAGAAATTGAAACAAAGGAGTGTGTGGCCCCAGAGTCAAATAATACTCTGGCGGGTAAACCAGCTACATTTACAATTCCTGGAATATATTTCCCCTTAGTTCGACATGCTTATGCAACTGAAAGAATAAACCAAATAGTAAGGGATAAAGTCGTACCAATTACCATATCAGGTGATGCGGCTGCCTCTTCAGTGGTGACCGCATAAACTCTTCCTTGCTGGGGAGCTTGCTTCTTAGGTAGTGTGCAGTTCCTTGCAACATGTCCCAGCTGCTGACAGTTATAACATTTAATATTTGGGTTGGGTCTAGCGAACTGTGGCACAGGTGGTGCCGGGTTGTTTCTCGCAGGTGCTGTAGCGGTCTGTGCCCTGTATGGGCGGAATGGTCTAGTATTACCGCCACCCGAACTCTCACCAGCGGATCTCTTTACTCCCCTGTTCTGAGCGAAGAAGCTGTCCCTCTGACTGGACTCTATCACCCTCACAACCTGCACAGCCTCGTTGTAGGTCTTCTTGTCCAGACCCAAAAGGTGCTCTCTGATGCTTCCACGTAGTCCCATGGTGAACCTACGTGTCTTGGTCTCCTCCTCCTGCATAATGGCTGGTGCGAAGAAGAACAGCTCTTCGTACCTCTGCTGATACGCATCTACGGTCGACTGAGATTGTTGCAGATTGAGAAACTCTCTCTCCATTTGATCTCTGAAGCTCTTCGGAAAGTATTTGTCGAAGAAAGCCACTTTAAACACTTCCCAATCAACCAGGGTATACTTATTCTCCAGATATGCCCGAGTAGAATTCCACCAAGCATTGGCGTCTTCCCTAAACATATGAGTGCCAAACAGAACCTTCTCCTCCTCAGTGCAAGTCATCAGTCGGAAGTTCTTTTCCATTTCAGAAACCCACTGTCCTGGCCACAATGGTTTCCCTGTCCCGCCTCGTGAACGATGAAGGTTTCAACTTCAAGAATCTGTCCACCGACCGCTTCAGTCATGCTGTCCCCGTGTAGGTCCGCCCCGTACCATGGTGGTGGATACGGATAAGCTCCCGGGTGCACGAAGGCGACGAAAACCGATGCGGTGGTGGTATGTTCTGTGGTTGGCCCCTCGGCCTTGGGCTACTCTGCATCGGTTGGGTAGTATTAATTCCTCCCGAATCGGGCGTATTTCCTACGGGAACTGAACCTGTTGGCCTGAGCATCTTTAGTACTTCGCTCAGAAATTCCTTCTGTTGAGCCTGCATCTGATAGACCAAGTTCGTAACAATGGTCTCCGAATTCCTGTGAGGTGGGCCAGGTAAATTTGTCGGTACCTCCGGGACCTGTTCCTCCTCCACTTCAGGACTGGGTTCTCTAACCTGGTCTTGTTCAGCTTGCTCTTCTTCTAGGCGCATCCTGGCTTGATGACGCTTCCGACCCCTTCGACCGTTTCCACCTGCCATCTCAGACTATTTATTTGGATCTGAGAAGAAGACATAACACGTGAGAACATCAATAATAGTAGTTTTAGTCTTGAATAATGCAAGGGAAAATAGTCGAGAAGTAACATTTTAATTTACATAATTTTAGAAATTTTAAATTCAATTTTTCTGGTTCTTTGGGGCGTACCGGTTGCAACATACCGGTCGCACACCTGTGGAAATATGCTGCGACCGGTATAGTCTGTAAGACCCGTGTCAATCTAACCCGGTCTTACCACCTTGAACCAGGTTTACCCATCATGGTCGAGTCAAATGGACCAAGGGCAAGAAGGAGATCGAGATCCCAGGTATGAAATCGACCCAAAAACACTTAATTCTAGGGGGAGGGTCGCACACCCAGCTAAAGCAGGGTCGGACCTCCCAAACTAGAAAGATCGACCCTCAGTTTTGAGGGAGGGTCGGACAGCTTAAGACCCTAGGGTCGACGGGATCATCGACCCTCCCATCGACCCTCGGTTTCGATTTAAAACCGAAATTAGGAAATTTCCTAATTTTTGGTT
>JAMYWD010000214.1:0-25000 GCA_028583415.1 Protea cynaroides
CCAAATTTGACTTTCAGCTTCAAAAGCTGTTGAGCAGTGAAGGCCAATTTTCCTAGCAACTGAGTGAATTCTCCTGGAACTAATCAATTGTTCTAATATTTCAGCAAAGGACGTACCATTCTGGCGGATTATTGAAGAAAATCTGTTGACCGAGGTAGAGGTTATCCTCTTCCCCGGATATTCTAAATAACCGCGCGGATCATATTAATTAGAAGCATAACCTCTCGGACTCTCGGGTCTCTTCTGAGACCTGGTAATCATTCCCGGACCAATTTTCCAAACCTTTTTATTCCACCGGTTTAACGGGCTCGAATCCATCCTCTTCATCTCCGGATTTTAACGACTCGGAATCTCCGCTGTCCGAGACATAACCCTCACAATCTGTTGAATACTCCTGGTCGGAATTTGCCCGGTTCATAATCTGAATTTTGCGATCCAAAGATTTGCTAAACTTCAAAAAATCCTCCTTGAGGAGAGACACATTACCCTTTTGACGACGCTTACAGCGCCTTGTGCTCCGACTTGTAAGCAAGCTACCTCGACCTGCTTCATTGATGATAAAGGGTTCCAAACCTTCTACGATTCACTTCGGACTCTTTTTCGTTGAGATAATCGGATAGCCCCTAAACGAGTAAGGCGTCGTCTCCGCCTTCTACCGACACCAGACCTGGTTGGGCAGGCGGTTCGCTACGTTGCATGCATGGGTTGACGTCCAACACCTCGACCACTTGAGCAGCATTCTCGCGGATAGGACCCATTGGCGAGGGTGGTCTACGATCAGGTAGTTGCACCAGCGGAGTTCTCAAGAGCTTCGACCTGATTTGGTTCGTCCATGGCTGCCTTTATCATAGGTAGTAGGCATCGGAAAAAGGGGAATGTCAGAGTCTGACTCTATTTGACATCGGATGAAAGGTCCGGGCAAGTTGCCATGGATGGACCAAAGGCCCTGAAAGGGTTGTGATGCAGGTACCACGGTTGAAGACTATATGAATACTTTTGTGTACGGGCACGTCGCTGCAATGGAAGTTGAAGACTTAGTAGAAATGCATGATCCCTCATGCGAGTGCAATGCATTCATTTTCGATTAGATTTTCATTTGAATTTTTTAAGGAAATGTAATTGATATTTTATTTACTTATGTCTCAGTTGATACAACATAAATTGATACTTTATCTATGATTATCACAATTAAAATTCCTCAATTCATTTATTATTAAGACTTCCGCTATTGTGTATTTATTCTGATTATGGTTGTGGATGTGTATGATTTTATTTTCAATGGACACAGTCTATTAGAGATCCTGGTTGAACCGTTGGTTTATTAGTGGTTCATCACACCATTTTGAATAGTGCGGAATTGGGGTGTGACAACAAGGCTCATTTGTAGGCTGAGAACCTCTTCTTGCTAAGGTAGAACTCATGATGCAAGGTATGTGCGTGCTTAAACCCGGCTTGATCCATTTGTAGGCTGATAAACCTCTTCTTGTACGAAGCTAGGCTGTGAATACAAGGCTGATTTGTAGGCTTGGAACCTCTTCTTGTATGGAGTTAGGCTGTGAATACAAGGCTGATTTGTAGGCTTGGAACCTCTTCTTGTATGAAGCTAAGCTGTGAATACAAGGTTGGTTACACGAGCTTGGGCTCGGCTTTGATTTGTTTGGATTGAGGACTTGCTATCTTTTCTTCAATTGAACTGAGTTTCTTTTGATTAAGATTTTGAGATTGATTTTCTAAATAAGCTAGGCTCCGCATTTGATTCATTTATAGGCTGAGATTGATTTGAACTTTGAATGAGCTAGGGCTCTACATTTGATTCACTTATAGGCTAAGATTGACTCGATCTTTGAATGAACTAGGGCTCTACATTTGATTCACTAATAGACTGAAATTGATTTTAACTTTGGATGAGCTAGGGCTCTACATTTGATTCACTTATAGGCAGAGATTGATTTGATCTTTGGATGAGCTTGGGCTCTACATTTGATTCACTTATAGGCTAAGATTGACTTGATCTTTGAATGAGGTAGGGCTCTGCATTTGATTATGAAATGAGCAAGAACTCAGAAGGTCACCTTTAGGGTGAGGAATTTTCTATTGATTTTGAAATGAGTAAGAACTCTGAAGGTCACTTATAGGGTGATACTGAATGACTCATATTTGAAGTTCCTACCAACTTTGGACCTTCAGGGTTGAAAATTAAAATATCCTTCTTGGAAGCTCTATGGCTATGAATATTCGAGAATGGAAACTAGAATATCCTCTTAAATAGCTTTGTTGCTATGAACCTTTAGGATGCTTGAAAGTGACCCATACAGGAAGTTTTTGATGACTTTGAACCTTTAGGGTTGGAATCTAATCCATCTTGGAAGTCTCTTGACTTTGAACCTATAGAGTGCTGGACATATTTGAAATGATGGTGAATTCCTTGGCAGTTTTCCAATGTTTTTGCCCTTGCTTTGTTGTTGAAGGCATAAGACATGGCATCAATGGAAATGGTGGCATGGACTTTGCTGGCATGATACTTAGATTTGAAAATTTTCATTTATGACCTAGTACTACAAGTTTGACTCAATTTCAGCACGGTAGTGATGACTTGGTTGCTCCCTTGGAAGGATTGAAAGTGATGATTTTCTTCTGCCAATATTGGTGTTGTTGGATTTTAGATTGAAAGAAACTCTAGCGAGGATTTTGGACAAGAATGAGGGGAGCTTGATAGTCTCTAACCAAAGTGATTTTATTGATTGACCTTGATGTTAAACTATCGAGGGGCATCTGGTCAACTAAGTTCTTTGACTGTGCACTATGGTAGACCAAATTGGTAGAACAGTCAAGCGGCGATGAAATATGACATGGGTTTGGCCCTTGATCTAGGCTCATGAAAAGCTCTGGGCTTTGCAATATTGTTGTGCCAATTTTGAAAGATGAATGAACCATGGTCCCAAAGTAGGCACGAGGAGCAAAGGATTCAAAGTGTTCCTTCAGAGAATTTGGTGACCAAATCCTAACAGGTGAGCGACCACATTGGATTTTCTTCATCAACAAGATTGGGAGAACTGAGAAATTGGCAAAAACCAACTTGGATGGACCTACATCTACTACTAGAAAAGTTAGTGTCTCCAGACTAAACAATGGATCCTAGATGTAATGCTCATGATCAAGTTCAATTCCTCTACATAGGGTATATCTATGCCCCAGTGTCTACATGATGTGACAGACCGCTACTATAGTGTGCTAAGGGCAACAAGCAATCTAACAGAGTTGGAACTAGGTTGAATCTAGATTGCATCTAGAATTTGACTATGCTTCCAAGGTCAAGGGAAGATTGATAGATTGATTGCAGAAAATGACTTCTTAGATAAACCCTTCTTGAATCTTGAAAAATGAGGGAGCTAATGATTTGATGAACTTGGCTACATCCTTAACCAGGCCATGAGAATTTTCTCTCTCCTTAACGTGACAAAGGGATTTGAAGATAGAATTCTATTGAAAGGCAATGCTATGGAGACCAAAAGGCAAACAGACGATGGTTTGTTCAACTCCTCAGAGTATGATTCACTGGAGAGCAAGAGGGTTCCTTTTCTTATGGAGGGTAGACTGGGTATGACACTTGTCCACATGAACCACTGGATTTTTCTATGAAGGGCCAATGAGGGTAATGCTTTAGGGTTGCATCAGGTCACCTATCACCACTGAGGTATTATGGGTTTCTCATTGATGTTTCTTGGGTTGCTTTTCCTTGCTGAGGTTTATAAATATATATATATATATATATATATATATATATATATATATATATATATATATATATATATATATATATATATGTGTGTGTGTGTGTGTGTGCTTGTTATATGTTTAAGTTATAATTGTTATATATATGTTATTTAACTATTTGTTGTATGTTTCAGGGCCAATCAGACCCTGAATCAAGGTTAACCAGGCCCAACCTGGCCCTGTCAGGGTGAAACAGGGTAGGTTAGGGTTAGGGTTGTACATTTTCTGACCCTGGCAGGGTTAGGTTGGATTAGGGTTAAGTTTAAATAGTGAAGGTTAGGGTTAGGGTTTTCAAAAACCTAGCCCAACCTGGCCCTATTGCGGCCCTAATAGGTTGGAGGAGCTGCAGAACTTGATACTAGTTTCTCCGCGATAAGAAAGGGGAAAGGAAAAGGGAATGGCAGAGTTCATTAAGCCAATTTGTTATTACATATGGTAAATAAAAATTGAACCAAAACTGAACCAGTAATTGCTTAATAGAGCTCATTAAACTAATTTATTACTATACACATATAGTCAATTAAAATTGAAGGAAGATTAAACTGGTAGTTGATTGATAAGATCCTATTAAGCCAATTCTAACCCTTAGAGTGCAACTTACTTTTTTCATATAGATAGATTGTTGATTTTTAATCATTTGATCTTTGGATAGATGTGAATTCTCTAGTTAAATCATATATTAATTAATTTATTAGGCATACGTATGGGTATTTTCCCCTTAGCTTCTTTCAAAGTTTTTTACTTTGGGCAAACTCAAATATTGGTTATGTTATTTGAAAGAGTGACTTGGCAATTCTAACCCTTGGAACCCGAGGTACTTTTGCAAGGGCTAAATAGGAATTCAACGAAGGGTAGAAAGCCCAATGTGGCTCATACGAATTGGTGGCAGCTGCACTTGACTTCGTTCATGAATCCCTACTTTCTTCAACTATGAAAGTAATTTGGTGATGACTTTATTCAGTTTAAGAGGTTGTCTATTACAAACCACTAGTCAAATTTAAAAGTTAAATTTTGGGATTTATTCTCGGACCTTGATCAATTTCATATACCAGTTGTATCTTTATCTTCTCACCTAATAGCTTAACCTAGGATTGATAATTCAATGTGATATAGGGTAACTACCAACAAAATCTTGATAATACATTGAAACGAGTAGGTATTTGTTAAATAATTTCTTGTTCATAAGTTTTTCTTTTGGGTAAAATCATATTGATAAGTCTAGGATCTTAGATAACTTCATATACCAAATAGGTCTCTCTGCTTAATAGTTTAAATAGTTAAATGACTATTCGGTGATCAAAGCTCTTAATTATCAAGACTTTTCTTACGAGGTTATGACTCTGTCTATTGTCTATTGTTGATGATATACATCAGTTGGCAGTCTTCTACGAAAATATTTCCTTCTTGTATGTTTCAAGTGATGCAAATTCGATAGCTAATTCCCTTACCTGGAAGGCTGATTTTCATTCGAAGAATTTATTTGGCCCATTTACTCTCCTTGGCTGAAAGAGTTATGTATGTTTCATGAGCAATAAATTTTCCTTTAGCTAAAAAAAAAATTAACAACTTAAATATTTTTATTAGATAAATCAAAAGAGAGTGATGGGAGGAGATTGGGAGAGAGTAGTTGGAAGGTGGTGATAATAGGGGGAATCCATCCCAATAGTCTACCGAAGCCTCATGGGAGGTGGACCCCCCAAACTCTTTGGTTCTTCTCTCTCACTCTTTGCTTTCTCATTCTCTTCTGTGATTGAACCTTTAATTGCTGGCTTAAAAGAGAGAGAGAGAGAGAGAGAGAGAGAGAGAGAGAGAGAGAGAGAGAAGTGGGTTTTACCAATACTTTGTTTGTTTGATATTATTATTGTTTTAGTTCATCGTATCTAAAAAAGATATTGATCACTCTAAAAACCGATACAAGATTGATATCAGATTTATATAGAACCAATAATAGAGTGTTACATGGTCAATACAAAATTAAAATGTATTATAAAAAACAAAGGTATCAAATATCGTATTAGTATCAGAAATCAGTTTCAACCACTATCATACCAATGATATAAGTCAATCGTATTCCATCTCCACACCTAAAACCATGATCCATATACATATGTTCTATGTTCACATTGTCAAATCTATTACTAGTGGGGTATATAGGTGGGGAGTCAATGCAAGGAAGCACGACAGGAATTGGCTCTCATTGATTTAATTCTACACCTTACTTTTTTCCTAGCTTTGTATAATATACTTGTTGTTTAAAATGAGCATAACTCTCGTCATTTCATGTATCTATTCCAAAAAATGCAAAACAATGACAAATCTGAAAACGCACAATATAGGTAACTTACAAAATTTTTTTGATGAAAACTCATCCCTTTTATACTTATCTTTGAAAAAAACGTTTAAAATAAAAATAAAAGAGAGACACTCCCATTTATAATCTCCTTTTAAAATTTGACCCTGGGGATTTTAGGATTACCTAATTACAGAACTAAGCCTTTTGAATTTGAATTTTCCCATCTTTGGATCATAGCTGTTGTCTAAATAAAGGTCATGGACATGGTTAAGAGAACTGGATTCCTATTTCATTGCCTCATTGGTCCATCTCCAGGTCAAATGGACGAAACCCCTCATACCATAATTAAATCATTAAATAATTTAGAATAAGTAAGTTCTATTATTTAAGCCATCCAATTCAATAATCAGTTCAATAAATTTAACTCTAGAAATTAAATTTATAGAACTTTTAAATAGAAAATTTAATGAATTTAAAAAATAAAAAATAAAAAAGATTACTCACATTTCCCCTAAACTTAGACATAATTTTAGGACTTATCTTAAAATTTTGAACAATTATAATCATTCCCCTTTATGCGATAGTGTTAATTAAAAATAAAATAGAATTAACAAGTTAAATTTTTTTGTTTTATATTGACGATAATAATAATAAAAAACTTCACCCACCCTCCTGTCAATCCCCGCTTTGATTGACCTTGAACGGTCATTGCTGGAAAATAGGGCTTGGGGCAATGCTTCAATGCTTCTCCTCCTCTCCTATCTTTCCATGGGCTTTCTCCTCACACAAGGTCCCCTTCCTTTCAAAATCTTCCTTTCCACGCACCTATACTTTGCTTTTTAATCACCCAACCCCTAAAGGGCTCTTAAACATTGAAACAAGTGGTATTGGGTTCATGGTTTTAGTTTACGGTATAGGAAAGGGTATCGATCATTTTATATGGGATAGGTATTAGATTATTATGAAATAAATGATAGAGTGACATGTGGTCGATACTAAATTAAAGGTAATAATAACAATATGATAATATCCTAAGTCTTAAAGCAATAGTTGCATTCGCCAAGATGACGATATGGGTATAGAAGCGTTAATTTTCTCCCTCCCTTTGGAATCTCTTTTTATTGATAGGGTTGAGTACGAACCCTAGGCGTAAGACAGGATTTCTCCAAGACACCAACCCCCTACAACCCCCCCTCTCCCAAAAAAATAAAATAAGATAAAATAAAATAAAATAATTCCTCACTCATCAATCTTAAGCAAGTTTTTATATGTAGTATCCGATATGTTCAAAATCGATGCTGATTAATGTATGGATTCTGCTGCAGTTGGAATACGAACCACCTCTTTGGGAGCCAACCAGATCTAGGAGTGAAAGGCAAGAGAGGTCGGGTTTTGGACCCTTGGACCACACCGATGCCACAGTTAGTACCCTGCGTGGGTACAAGAAAAGAGCTCGGTATGAGTATATAAGGTCCGAGTAAGTGAGGCTATAGAGAAAGTTTGAGTGTAAAAATTTGGTTCCGTTTACCTTCAGGCTAGTGTATATATAATGAACGGCGTCGGCTGGTGCAAAGTTAAATTTGTCATTAAATGGATTTTCTTTTCTATTGTTTACACCAAACATGTTATTTGTTAGGTCTGGGTGGAGTTATTGGTATGTTAGTTACATCCAACATGTCGACTGTTACCCTTAAATGCGGCGCACATTCAATTATGCTAGTTGAGTAAAGATAACACTAGAAAGAAGTGCACGTAGACCGTTACGACAGTCCAAGAGACGCAGAAGTTCAAACATTGAGCTGAAACATGTAGCCTTCTAGATTCTGATTGGGGAGACAATAATGCCTATAACAGATCCAATGGAAAATTGACACATGACTCGAATCGAAGATCAATCAGATCCAAAACCGATAACTTGAACTAGGACCCCTAAGTATTTTTACATGTTAAATAAGATATGTCCTTTAATAGTGTTACTACAAAAGTTCATAAAACATAATCATTTCTCAATCTATTCTTATCATAGAAAAAACCCTACAAAGCATCAATTCTAGCATGCGATGCGTACACTGGCCCATAGCTCACTAATCACGCAATCCATGATGAATCAACACAATTCCATACTGAGTTAGACCTAACTTGGGTTAATCATATTTGATTGGATCTTATGGATCTAATTACTATGCAATGATCATAAGTGAGAAGGAAAGATAAATTATCCAATATAAGCAAAGTGAAAAAAGAAGGTTAATTTGTCACACCCCAATTCTGCACCATTCAGAACGGTGTGATGAACCGCTAATAAACCAATGGTTCAACCAGGATCTCTAATAGGCGGTATCCATTAAAAATAAAACCATGCACATCCACAACCATAATCAGAATAAATACACAATAGCAGAAGTCTTATAGTAAATGAACTGAGAACTCTAACTGTAATAATCATAATTAAAATATCAAGTTATTGTTATATAAACTGAGACATAAATAAATAAAATATCAATTACATCCCTTTATAAATTCAAATAAAATTCTAATAGAATACACATGAGTTGCACTTGCATGAGGGGTCATGCGTATCCACTAAGTCTTCGGCTCCCATTGCAGCAACACGCGCATACACCGGGGCACTCATATAATCTTCAACTATAATACCTGCATCATCAACTAAAAATATTCGACATCGAGAGGGTGAGCACACATCATGGCTCAGTGAGCAAACAAAATAATGCAACAAACATATGCATGCATTCAATTCATATCATTGGTCTGATAAATAAGTTTGCAATGTGCTATAGAAAAGATAGGTGGTCAAAGATCACGTTTATTGACACCGCACCTTTATACACAAGTGTGTGAAGATGCCCAAAGGTAACGTTTATTGTCGACCCACATGCACCCACCATGGACAATGTACACGCAAAGGTCACGTTTATTGCTGTACCCGTTGCTCATACCAACAAGTAAGCCCCTGCTGGCGAGGGCTCACAAACTGGGCTCACAACTAACCAATCCTAATGCCAAACAGTGTATCTAAGGCCTCACCCCAGCATCCCTCAATACGTCCATAGAGATAGGGCAATGGCCCCCCAGTAGAGTCAGAGACTACACGGTCCGACACCACCTCCCCTCATACCCTATGACGTAATAGTTCTATTAAGGTAATGACGATACGACGATGTCAATGGACAAGACTTGAGTTAGAGATAGAGCTAGAGTGCTGAGGCCCCACCTATGACACCTCCCCCTGATACTCGCTCGCATCAAGCACACCAACCACACACATACATCCACATGCCTATTCCTATCATCATCATCATCATCATGGTATAAACAATAATTAAATATGTATGAATAGTAATAATAGAAATATTGGATGACATGTTGAATGCACATAACAAGTATACACGCATAGAATCAATCATGGCATTGGACTCAGGAATAAAATAGTTTATTATTAACCAATTAGTTTAGGTCTAGTTCCCTCACCTTTGCTTCATCGTAGATCCTCTTTCAAGCTTTAGGAATCAAGTAAATATCACTATTATATCACTAGAAGACCTAATCAAGTCGATAAAATTTAATTAGAATTAATTCTGTTTTTAAAAAGCCTACTATTAACTGGGGGTCGATGCCAGGGTCGGAGGTTCCATCGACCCTGGGTGCTACCACCCAGATTCTGGACTTCCCGAACACTGGGGGTCGATTGTCAGGGTCTGGTAGGGTCGATTGGCCATCGACCCCCTATGCGACCCCCCGTGGGTTTAATCAAAATTCTCATCCTACAGTCCATTCTTCGTGTTTGGGGTCCTATGGCTTGCTTCTACAATCCATTCCACACATGTTCTATGGTCTAGAACCATAGTGAATGCCTATATGGCTTTTATGATTTCCCCCATGGTTTTCCATGAAAACCTAAACATGGGTGGATGATTTGGGTTTCTCCTAGATCATCCCCTCTTTACTATCTATTCTAAGGTCTGTAAAATTACATGGAGATAGTAACCATACCTAAGAATTAGGCTTGTTTCTCTGAAGCCTTTTCTTCGATCTTCTTCTCCACTTTTCTTCTCTTCGCTTTCTCTTCTCCTTCTCTTCTCTTTCTCTCAATACAATTAGGGTTCTATACAGAGTGAAAGAGGCTTAGGGACATCCTATTTATAGAGTAGATACTCCCAAAATACGTCCCATTGAGATTAGAAAAGAATCCCATTGAAATTAGGAAAGTTCCTAATTTATGGTTTCTGTCGACAGACTGGGGGTCGAAGAGGGGGTCGAAAATCCCATCGACCCCTGGTTCTAAAATGTTCGACCCCCGGTTAAAAACTCAACGTCTGACTTTTTATCTTGGGGGTCCGACAATACCTTGCTGGGTATGCGACTTTGCCCCTATTTTTAATGTTTTTGGGTCAGTTTAATACTTGGGATCATGATCTCCCTCACGCACTTGATCCATTTGGCTCGACCATGATGGGTAGACCTAGTTCAAGGTGGTAAGACCGGGTTAGTTCGATACGGGTCTTACAACTCCCCCTACTTATAAATATTTCGTCCTCAAAATTGTACATACCTTTCGAGTCAAATAAATGAGGATATTGCTTGCGCATAGCATTCTCTTCTTCCCATGTGATCTCTTCCATATCTCTACTTCTCCAAGTGACCTTACCATAATAGATATCACGGTTGCGTAGTCGTTGAACCTTCCGACTAGTGATTTCAGTTGGTGCTACTTCAAATGTCAAATCTTCAGTCAAATCAGGTAAGTCCATTGTCAAAACGTACGTCGGATCCTTGATATACTTCTTCAATAAGGAAATGTGAAATACGTCATGCACACTTGACATAGATGGTGGTAGTGCTAACTGGTAAGTCACTTTCCCTTGCTTAGCTAGAATCTCATATGGCCCGACATATTTTGGACTTAGTTTCCCTTTCTGTCTGAACCGTTTCAATCCTCGCATAGGCGATACTTTTAAGAATACTTTATCACACACGATGAACTCCAGGTCTCGACATCGGGTATCGGCATATTGCTTCTGACGATTCTGAGCTGTTCTCACCCTTTCTTTGATAATGTCGATCACTCGACAAGTCTCTTCAACAAATTCCGGTCCAACAATACTACATTCCCCAACTTCATTCCAAAACAAAGGAGTTCGACACTTTCTACCATACAGTGCTTCATAGGGTGACATCTGTATAGTAGCCTGATAACTATTATTATAAGCGAACTCAAATAGTGGTAACCTTTCATCCCATGATCCTTTAAAATCAATTACACATGCTCGAAGCATATCTTCTAGAATCTGAATTGTACGCTCTGAATGTCCAACTGTCTGTGGATGTAATGCAGTACTAAACATCAATGTTGTACCCATAGCCTTTTGCAATCCTTTCCAAAACTTTGAAGTAAATTGTGGATCTCTATCGGACACAATGCTTTCAGGTACTCCGTGTAATCGTATAATGTTATCCACGTATAGCTTAGCTAACCTCTCTAGTGTGTACTGAGGTCGTATAGTTATAAAGTGATCTATTTTAGTCAGGCGGTCTATAATCACCCAAACTACGTCAACTACTCGAGGAGTCATTGGTAATCCTGTGACGAAGTCCATAGTGATGCAGTCCCATTTCCATGTTGGTTCCTATAATCGCTGTAATAGTCCTGTCGATCTTTGTCATTCAGCCTTTACTTTCTGACAATTTAGGCATTGAGACACGTACTTAGCTACATCTGCTTTCATTCCTCTCCACCAATATAATTTCTTTAGATCATGATACATTTTTGTGCTTCCAGGATGTATCGAATAGTTGGTGGTATGGGCTTCCTTCATCAATCGGTGTCTAATGTCCAAGCTTTCTGTTTCGGGTACATATATTCTTCCTTTGTACTTCAGTACCTTTTCTTCGTCCAAGTTGAACTCAGGGTTAATCCTACCTTTCTCGATGTCCTCTTGTACCATTCTTAGGTAAGGGTCTGATTTAATAGCTGTCTTCACTTCATCTACTATATCCGGTATAATCTTCAATGCGGCGAACATATTGGAAAACCGTTGAATAAACCCATGGTTGGCTAATCCATCTGGTGCATCTATCACAAACTGTTCATTGTTGTGCTTGAATACCTTTCTGGTGGTACACATTGCGGCAGTTGTGCTAACCTCTCCCTGAGATTTTATCATTGCCTTTCTACTCAACGCATCGGCTACTACATTAGCTTTCCCCAGATGATACTGGATATCACAATCATAGTCTTTCAATAGTTCCAGCCATCTTCTTTGTCTCATATTCAGCTCCTTCTGATTAAATAGATAAGTAAGACATTTATGGTCTGATTTAATCTGAAACTTTTCCCCGTACAGATAATGTCTCCATATTTTGACAGCATGTAATACTACCGCTAGTTTCAAATCATGTGTAGGATAGTTCTTCTCATGTGTCTTTAGTTGTCTTGAGGCATTAGCAATTACTTGTTCTCCTTGCATGAGTACACATCCTAATCCCAGTCCTGACGCATCAGTGTACAAGATAAATGGTTGTCCTGGAATAGGGATGGTTAAGATTGGAGCTAATATCAATCTAGCCTTCAAGGTTTGGAAACTCTTCTCGCATTTGTCTGTCCAGACAAACTTCTCGCCATTCTTAGTCAAACTGGTAAGAGGTACGGCAATTCAGGAATAATCTTCCACAAATCGCCGATAATACCTAGCTAGACCCAGAAAACTTTTAATTTCTGCAACGCTCTTCGGTGCTTTCAACTTTACAATAGCCTCGATCTTGCTGGGATCCACTTTAATTCCTTCAGCGGATACTACATGGCCTAGAAATGCAACTTCCTTTAGCCAAAACTCACACTTTGAAAATTTGGCGTAGAGCTTCTCCTTACGTAGTCGTTGCAGAGCGGCGTTTAGATTCTTAACATACTTTTCCTCGTCCTTGGAGTAGACTAATATATTATCAATGAATACAATAACCGACGTATCCAACATGTCGTGGAAAACCCGGTTCATAAGTTCCATAAAGGTTGCTGGTGCGTTCGTCAATCCGAAAGTCATGACAAAAAATTCATAATGTCTATATCTGGTCCTGAATGCTGTCTTGGGAATATCACCATCCTTAATCTTTAACTGATGGTAGCCTGACCGAAGATCGATCATGGAGAACACTTTGGCACCTTGCAACTAATCGAACAGGTCATCGATCCGAGGCAATGGATACCGATTCTTGATTGTCAGTTTATTCAATTCTCGATAGTCTATACACAAGCGAACGCTATCGTCCTTCTTCTTCACGAATAATACTTCCTTCTTCTTCACGAATAATACTGGCGCTCCCCATGGTGATATACTAGGGTGAATGTAACCCTTGTCTAGCAGTTCTTGTAGTTGTACTTTCAATTCCTTCAGTTCCATAGGAGCCATTCGATAAGGTGCTTTTGATACTGGTGCGGCTCTAGGTATAAGATCTATAACAAACTCTGTAGCTCGGTCGGGTGGTAATCCTGGTAATTCTTCAGAAAATACGTCTGGATAGTCCCGCATGACATCAATATCTTCCATTCGTGGTGCTTCCTTGGGAAGGTCGACCACAGATACTAAATACCCGACTGCTTTTTTCTCAAGGCACTTCTTAGCCTTTAGCGCCGAGAGTATGAGCTTTCGTTTACGGGGAAGTTTGGTTCTCAAAAAACTGAACTCTGCTCCTTCTTTGTCTTTAAATGTCAGCTTTTTTTCGGCACACAATAGGTTTGCAGAATGCCGAACTAACCAATCCATTCCCAAGATGACGTCAAAGTCTGCCATCTCACCTTGGACCAAGGTCGCATCCAAGGTCTTTTCACCAATAAGAACTGGACATAGTCCATAACCTTTTTCTAACTCCACTTCTAATCCCATAGGTAATCGTACAAGTAATTTGTAGTCTAAGGATTTAAGGGATAGATTTAACTTCTTTCCAAACGTCACAGATATAAAGGAATGAGTAGTTCCTGAATCAAAGAGTACTCTGACAGGAATGCCATTAATAGGTACGATACCTATAATTTGTTTTGGTTTAGTCTACATGCTCATACAATGTAATACAACTAACTAAAAATGTAAGTCATACCTGTGACCACATCAGGCGATGCGGCAGCTTCCTCGGATGTAACCGCGTAAACTCGTCCTTGATGTAGCTACTTCTTGGGCTTAGGACATCCCTTGCTATATGTCCTACTTGGTTGCAGTTAAAACATTTTATCCCTTCAGTAGTTGGCTTCGGTTGCTGTTGAGCTACGGGAGTAGTCTTGGTTGCATCGGTAAAGCCTTGAGAATGGAAGGGTTTGAATGTCTTGTTATTCCCTCCATTATAAGAATTTTTAGCTGGCCTTTTTATACATCTGTTTTGCATAAAATAACTCTCCTTCTCGCTCGATTCTATAACTCGAGCAATTTGTGCCGCTTCATTATAGATTTTCTTTTCATGTCCCAGAACATGCTCGCGGATGCTTCCCCTAAGTCCCATGACGAACCTTCGGGTCTTTGTGTTTTCCTCTTGCATACTAGTGGGTGCAAAGAAGAACAGCTCTTCATAACGCTGTTGATATGCATCCACGGTCATCTTCCCCTGATATAAACTCAGGAACTCTCTTTCCATAGAATCTCTGAAACTTCTCGAAAAGTACTTCTCAAAGAATGCCTCTTTATAAATATCCCAAGTCAGTTGGGCATGCTTTGTAACTAAATACGTCCTGGTAGACCTCCACCAATGGTGTGCATCTCCTTTCAACGTAAAGGTGGCACACAATACTTTTTCTTCTTCATTTAGTGTCATCATCATAAAATTTCTTTCCATTTCGTTAACCCAGTGTGCCAGCCATAAAGGATCTGATGGCTTGCCATTAAACTCTCTAGGCTTCAGTTTCAGAAAACGCTCCACCAGTCTTGAGTGGTCTAGTTGCTGTGAAACATACGCTCCATACATAGGTGGTTGGTATTGATATACACCTTGAGCTATCTCAGGATTTGGTACTTGAGCCTGCATGATAGGAGTCTAAGGTGCATGGGGTATTGTGTTACTCCCCCCTAGTGTTGTGCTTGCCTGTCCAGGTGGCATTGGAGGTGTTTGTGCAGCTGGGAGAGTTATGCCTATGGCAGCTTATATAGTAGCTTGTGCCTGTTGCATTTGTTGCAGTTGTTGGGCCAAGTTCATTACGACTATGGCCAAGTCTACAGGTGGAGCTGGCAGAATTATAGGATTTGTCTGCCCATTTATGACGGATGGTGCTGTGTTCATGTTTCCCTGTATTTTCAGGTGTGTTTGGTTATCTTCCCCCACAGGTGGTGGTGGTGGGATAGAGTTACGGCTCTGTCTGGTTGCTCTGCGTCCCGCCATTAATTAATCTGATAGTGGGATTGCCTGAAATCAGTGAACACGAGAGACAATCATTAAATACTTCATTCTCATATTCTAGAACCATTAACGATTGCAAATTTCAAAATTTTCAGGTCATTCTGTCGAAAATGCTATGTTTCACCCTGTAGGGTCGATGGTGGGGGTCGATGGGTGTCTGACCCTCAGTTTGTAACCCTGGGAAATCACCCATTTTTCCCAAGAGCTAGGGGTCGATGGGGGGGGGTCGGAGGATGTCCGACCCAGGGTGCGACCCTGGTTCTCTGTCAGATCACCGAGAGCCGAGGGTCGATGCAGGGGTCGATGGGTGGGTCGATTGTTTTAATCGAATTTTCCAACCCTCGGACTAAAAATCTGATTTTTAAGTTCCGATTCAAAGTCCATTTCCCATTCTTTCTTCTCCGCTTTGACTCAACTCGTCCCTCTGAGTTGCTACAGTGACTACTCCGATCCGTTGGTGGTTTGCACTCCTTGTTTCGTCGTCTACAACTCCACTACAGGTATGTCTTCTACCTTTTCATTTTTTTATGTTTCTTTACCTAGGTTTTTGCTCGTTTATCTCGTATTTTTCAAATTAAACTTTTTCCAACCCTAAAAATTCGAATTTTATTGGGGGCCTTTGTTGTTGTTGACTCGAGGGATGAAAGCCCTCAAAAATATTTGAGTTTCATCGGTTGGTTATCGAAAATTTACACTTTTTGCCCTAATTTTGTCGAGATTTTAAATTTCTTGAAATTTCTTGCAATTTAATCTAATTAGTTGAAATTTCCAACTGTATGAGTCTCACAGGATAGTCTAGGATCTATGTAAGTCCTCCTACCCACGCGTATGGGTGAAAAGTGAGGCTTTTGATCAATTTACGTCGTTATTATGTCAAAATTTTAGGTTTTTACTCTCTACTAATCCATTATTTATTTTTCTTTCTTATTTGCAGATACTATGGCTCGTACCAAGGTACCTAGAGTTCACGACCGTCTTCGCTTCCGTTCCAATGAAGCCGAGACACAGTATGCCCAGTATGCTCGCAATAAGGTAAAGGGATGCCGCAAAGTGGACTTGGCTAGCATAGCCTTGTTCAATGTGGAGGGGGTCTTTGGTGATATGGGATGGCTTCCCGTCATCACCTATGATGCGTGTACCCGTCCTGACTTGGTACGCCAGTTCTACTGTAATCTACAGGTGGTGGGAGATTACAATGATGTTAAGAGGGGTGGTGAGCTTCGGGTCAACAGTTACATCAAGGGGGTTGATGTTTCCTTTGATTATCGGCAGCTGGCCGACTTGTTGGGCATTTCCTATGCTGGCCCCTTAGTGTTCTGTGCTCCTGGAGAGCCCCAGTTCTTCTCTCTATAGATGAGGGCTGAGATCGATAGTCAGCTCATCAGACCTGATCGCTGGGAGATGAAGGCGAGTTATCTGTGTTCAGATCCTCGGGTATACTGCAAGATCATCTAGCATAACCTGATACCACAGAGTGGTCACTACGAGATGGTCTCCCAGTTGACCCAGTATCTGTTGTATTGCATATGCACTAGGAAGCCCGTCTGCCTTCCCTACATCATTATGCGGACGATGATCAGTGCCACGTTGCCTAGTCACACTGGGAACCTTCCTTATGGACGCATGATCACTACCTTGCTTACCCGCCTGGGGGTTGTTTTATTGGATGAAAAGATTCAGGAGAAATCCTTCTCGTCGCCTATGGATTGGGAGGCCATCTGCAAGATGGGCATGCGGGATGCCCAGGTCATTGATAAGGAGAGGAACGCGATGGTGCGCCCTCGCACTCAAGTGGAGATGGCTGACGCTGAGGCAGCAGCAGCGGCCACTGGAGCAGGGGTTCATGGGGATGATGATGATCGGCTATACATGGATGTTGATGCCATACCTCCTCCATCACCTACTCATGCTACTGGAGCTGGTCCATCTTCTTCAGCTGGTCCTTCGCATGCAGCTGGTCCTTTGTATTCTCCATCTGATGACATGATGAGGATATTGCACGAGATACGAGAGGCTCAGCGTATGTCTGACCTGAGGATGGGAGAGCTTCTAGAGGCTCATCGCTCGTCCGATCGGCGGTTAGGAGAGCTTAGGGATGCTCAACGTGTGACTGACCAACGGGTGGCTGATCTCACAGCTAGTCCCCAGACGACCCAGACTCAGATAGCTTGGTTGACTAGAGTCTACACTGAGGACTATGATAGAGACCGTGAGGCACCGCCTCCCCCATCACCTCTAGCTTCTTGATGTACTTCTTTTAATTTTCCTTTTTGTATTTCAGAGTAACTGTTCGGATTGTGGACTGTATTCTGCTTTAATCATATATATATAAACATTTGTTCTTCCTTTTAGTTGTATATAAATTTATTTCTCATTTAATAGATGCATTATTCTCTTTCAGTTTAGTCTCAAACAACACAGATGCTTATGGTATGTTATTATTACATCTTTTGAATTTTTATCCTATCTCAGTTCACAACCTTTTGTGGAAGTACACGTTTCACAGATAAAGCTTGAGATGCTCTGATACCAAGTTGTCACACCCCAATTCTGTACCATTCAGAATGGTGTGATGAATCGCTAATAAACCAACAGTTCAACCAGGATCTCTAATAGGCGGTATCCATTAAAAATAAAATCATGCACATCCACAACCATAATCACAATAAATACACAATAGCGGAAGTCTTATAGTAAATGAACTGAGAACTCTAACTGTAATAATCATAATTAAAATATCAAGTTATTGATGTATCAACTGAGACATAAATAAATAAAATATCAATTACACCCCTTTATAAATTCAAATAAAATTCTAATAGAGTACGCATGAGTTGCACTCGCATGAGGGGTCATGCATATCCACTAAGTCTTTGGCTTCCATTGTAGCAACACACGCACCAGGGCACTCATATAATCTTCAACTGTAATACCTGCATCATCAACTAAAAATATTCGACATCGAGAGGGTGAGCACACATCATGGCTCAGTGAGCAAACAAAACAATGCAACAAACATATGCATGCATTCAATTCATATCTTTGGTCTGGTAAATAAGTTTACAATGTGCTATAGAAAGGATAGGTGGTCAAAGATCACGTTTATTGAAGCCGCACCACTATACACGAGTGTGTGAAGACGCCCAAAGGTAACGTTTATTGTCGACCCACATGCACCCACCATGGACAATGTACACGCAAAGGTCACGTTTATTGCTATACCCGTTGCCCATACCAACACATAAGCCCCTGCTGGCGAGGGCTCGCAACTAACCAATCCTAATGCCAAACAGTGTATCCAAGGCCTCACCCCAGCATCCCTCAATACGTCCATAGAGATAGGGCAAAGGCCCCCCGACAGAGTCAGAGACTACACGGTCCGAGACCACCTCCCCTAATACCCTACGACGTAATAGTTCTGCTAAGGTAATGGCGATACGAGGATGTCAATGGACAAGACTTGAGTTAGAGATAGAGCTAGAGTGTTGAGGCCCCGCCTATGACACCTCCCCCTAATACTGGCTCGCATCAAGCACACCAACCACACACATACATGCACATGCCTATTCCTATCATCATCATCATCATCATCATCATGGAATAAACAATAATTAAATATGCATGAACAGTAATAATAGAAATATTGGATGACATGTTGAATGCACATAACAATTATACACGCATAGAATCAATCATGGCATTGGACTCAGGAATAAAATAGTTTATTATTAACCAATTAGTTTAGGTCTTGTTCTCTCACCTTCGCTTGATCGTAGATCCTCTTTCAAGCTTTAAGAATCAAGTAAATATCACTGTTCGCTAGAAGACCTAATCAAGTCGATAGAATTTAATTAGAATTAATTCTGTTTTTAAAAAGCCTACTGTTAACTGGGGGTCGATGCCAGGGTCGGAGGTTCCAATTCTAGACTTCCCGAACACTGGGGGTCGATTGTCAGGGTCTAGTAGGGTCGATTGGCCATCAACCCCCCGTGCGACCCCCCGTGGGTTTAGTCAAAATTCTCATCCTACAGTCCATTCTTGATGTTTGGGGTCCTATGGCTTGCTTCTACAATCCATTCCACACATGTTCTATGGTCTAGAACCGTAGTTCATTCACCTATATGGCTTTTATGATTTCCCCCATGATTTTCCATGAAAACCTAACCATGGGTGGATGATTTGGGTTTCTCCTATATCATCCCCTCTTCATTATCTATTCTAAGGTCTGTAGAATTACATGGAGATAGTATCCATACCTCAGAATTAGGCTTGTTTCTCTGAAGCCTTATCTTTGATCTTCTTCTCCACTTTCCTTCTCTTCTCTTTCTCTTTTCCTTTTCTTCTCTTTCTCTCAATCCAATTAGTGTTCTAAAAGGAGTGAAAGAGGTTTTGGGACGTCCTATTTTTAGAGTAGAAACTCCCAAAATACGTCCCATTGAGATTAGGAAAGAATCCCATTGAAATTAGGAAAGTTCATAATTCATGGTTTCTGTCGACAGACTGGGGGTCGATGAGGGGGTCGGAGATCCCGTCGACCCCTGGTTCTAAAATGTCTGACCCCCGATTAAAAACTCAGGGTCTGACTTTTTATCTTGGGGGTCCGACCCTACCTTGCTGGGTATGCGACCCTCCCCCTATTTTTAGTGTTTTTGGGTCAGTTTAATACCTGGGATCATGATCTCCCTCACGCACTTGATCCATTTGGCTCGACCATGATGGGTAAACCTAGTTCAAGGTGGTAAGACCGGGTTAGTTCGATACGGGTCTTACATAATTAATCACGTGAGAAAAGCTTCACGAAAGGGGATATAATATATAATTTATCCAATACAGTGTGTATACAATATTAATATTACACTAAAATAGAATTAAAGGTTCTCAATAGTAAAAGGTTAACGAGGCTGAAAGGTTTTCATTTATTCCAAGGGGAGCAAATATTGTAGCTTATATCCTTGCCAGGAAGTGTTGGACTTTATGTTTTCATTGTTGGTAACTTGGCAGATGTGACAGAGTTGATAAGCATACAGTCAAAGAAATGAGGAGAGAGAATGTTTGTGTAGGAGAGAGAGTGTTAGTACAGTGACAAAGATGGAGCAACCTCGTATGTGTGTTCTATAGTATTCTACATGTGTTTCAGATGACTTGCAATGAGTTGAATAGGATTTTACACTGAGTTTGATGAGAGAGAATGTCTGTGGGCTCTATTGGTGATGTGTCATAGTTTCTGATGGCGTGACAGTGATTCTAGTGCAGAGGCAATGTTACACAGTGTTGGGCATCTTCTGAAGCATGAAAAATGAAGAGAGCATAAAGAGAGAGAAATCAGGAGAGAGACTGTAGAGAGAGAAAGAGGAGAGAGAAGTTATGGGTGGGACCCACTATGCCAAGGTGGCTTGCCACCATGGCAGCCAGCCTAGCCGAGGGCTATGGCACCACAATGGCAGCCACATGGCCAGCCATAGCATAGCCACATGGCGCAGCCATAGGCAGACAGTGGCAGTGCCACGCACCAAGCACAGCAGTAGGCTCACTAGCAGCAAGGTCCGCATGCCCACTGCCTCGCATGGAGTGGGCGCACATAGCATATCCATGACACTCTCGCTTGCAAACAACCTGTTTGATAAAATTTCTAGAGAGAGAGAATAACACATGTTAGAAAGAAGCACTTCTAGGGAATGAAATCCGTCTACAGGATTTTTGAATGAGTATTTCGGTTATAGAGGTCCTTCTCCATAAAGTCAGGGGCTTTTTCATCAAGAAAAAAAATGATAAGATGCAAAATCTTTGGCCATGATGGAACCTCGAAGTAGAAATGTTGATCTAACGGATCATAAAGGTGCGGGCTCGAGTGGATCTGAGCGATCCCATTTAGATTCCATCGCGAGCATGTTCATTGGCCTAACGTAACATAAGAGTGTGTGCCATGTCTCATATTATGAAGATCTGGATTCTGTGGTGCGTGTCCGCATTACGATGGTGTAAAGATCCAGATCGGGTGGCTATGGTTAATGCCGATCGTCGCCGACGCTATTTATTCAGATCCTAAGGCTCAGACAAAATCCTACATTTTAGCAGTCAATCCAACTGTCTCTACCACAAATTACGTAGCGAGCCAATCACATCTCAACAATGCATAAATGGCGGTGTTAAAGTGTAGCGCGGGCGCACAAAAATGATTCAAAAGATTCCATTTTCTTATGTTTGGTTAGTCTAACTTCAAATTGACATAACTTTGTCATTCGAGCTCCAAATCGGTCCGTTCAAGTTGTACTTTCCATATTTTCTGATTCTCTATACATTGGGTGGTGTTAGGAGTCATAAAAACATAGAGAAAAATTGAAAAGAGTATTTTGAAGGTAGACAAAAGGATTTCTAAGGTTTCGTGCCCTATAGGAGTGATCAATCACCAACTACCTCTTCTATGTGCATCAATGGAGTGCTAAATCCCTATGAGAGGTCAGTAGAGCTTTTATGTTTACATTCATGGTGATTATGGGTTGTATGAAAGAGATTGGAAGTCTGTGAGCGATGTGTGCTCTGTGAATCGATCTCTATCATCATTGAAGGCTCTTGAAGAGTTCCTGAGATCAGTGTGAAGCTTCAAAGAGATTGTTGGCCATTTGAAAGCTTTGTTTGTGAGATATTTAATTCCCTATCTACTTGTGCTTTCAATATATTGTATGCTAGCGTAGGTGAAAATTATGGAATGCCTAGCTAGTGGGGGAAAATTTGTAAGGCATTGTTATAAGCCTAAAAATTATTATTTACTTCTCATGGGTGCAGGTTAAGCATGGTGTGCTCAGTAGTTGCTGGACACTGGCTGTTAAGCCTTAATTTTGGTGTTGTTACGCCCTCTTAGATTTATGTTGGGAAAACCTAGGGTTAGTATCCTTGTCTTGTTAGAGAGTAAAAGTTGAGTGTTGACTAAATACGGAACCCGTTGGGTATTACTCTGTGGACTAGCCATCACATACTGTAGTAGTGAACCACGTAATATCTCTGTATTCCTTGTTTTTGCTTTTTGGTATATATTAGAGTGCGTTGAATGGCTTGCAGGGTCGGTGTACAAATCTGGTAAACCTAGCCACTGAGTGGTAGCGAGGTGGATTTGCATACGCTTGTGTGTGTATGAAAAAATAGATATCCATCAGCTCTGGGCAGCAGTGAATTTATCAAGAAAAAATTTTAGACACTGATTCATCCCCCCTCTCAGTGTCATATGAAGTTCAACAATTGGTATTAGAGCACCAGGCTCAGTGACGGCTTAATCAGCAACTGAGAGATTAAAGTATTGTCATGGCACCAGGGGAAGGTTCTCACAAACCCCCATTGTTCGATGGGACAGAATTTAAATTTTGGAAAAGAAGAATATAGATTTACTTAGGGTCTCTGTGTAGAATGGCTACACTCCACATGACATAAATGCTCCCACTGCAGTAGATAAAAAGAATTTTAAGAATAATAGAAAGGCTCTCAATGCCATTCAAGGAGGATTGAGTAACAATGAACTGGCTAAAGTCATGGACTACAAGACAGCAAAGGAGGTTTGGGATAGACTGATCAACATATATGAAGGAGATAAGAAGATCAAGACTGTGAAGCTGCAAATATTCAAAGGTCAGTTTGAGGGCCTAAAGATGACTGAGGATGAGACCATTGACCAGTACATAAACAGGGTCAATGAAGTGGTTTATTCCATTAGAGGGCTTGGTGAAGATCTAAAAGGGCTTATAGTCTGTCAAAAAATCTTAAGGTCTCTTACTCTAAAATTTGAGTCAAAAGTGTCAGCTCATAAAGAGACCAAGGATTTGGAACAGGTTACTATTGATGAGATTCATGGAGCCTTAACAGCTTTTGAGATGAGGGTTGACCTAGGAACCACTAGTGACAAACAGGTAGCTTTCAAGGCTATGAAGAAGCTGAAAAACTCTGAAAAACTGAATGAGGAAGAGAGTAGAGAGGAGGCCACAGCTCATTTCATTGGAAAATTGAAGAAGCGTACAGGAAAGTATAAGAACAAGCTTCCATTCAAGTACTTTAATTATGGTAAGGTTGGACACTTTACCGCAAAATGTCCAAAGAGGAATAAATTTAATAGTGATGATGAAGATGACAGCAAGTCTAAAGGAAAGAGAAACTACAACTTCAAGAAAAATGGGTCTAACAGAAAGCGTTTTACCTCTAAGAGAAGCACTAAAACCTCAGATGATGATTCTGATGAAATTTCAGAGGATGAACCTAGTGAGGCTTTGTTCATGGTTTTCATTGAAGAATGGAAAGAGAACAAAAATAAATAATTCACCTCAAATGGCAATGAAGAAGATGAGAATGAAGAATCAAGCTCAAGCTATGATGAAGAAGGTGAAATAAATTTTAAAGTAAAATTTCTAGCAGCTATGAAGGAACTCAACAAGGAATAGAAAAACAACAAGTTTGTTTCAAAAGAAGTTAAAAAGAAAAAGCAATTGATTCAAGAATTATTAAGAGTGCAAGATGAAAAATCAAAGAAAATAATTGATAGTCTCAAGACTCAGCTCATACAAGCATTTGCAGACCATTCCAGGTTAATGATAGAGAATGTAGCTTTGAAAGTTCAACTAGAAGAACAATCTACTATAATTAATCAATGTGAAGAGTATGAGAAGGAGTTTACAATTCTGAAGGCAAAAGTGATTGAGTTTGAAGAAGAAGAGCTTGAGAGACAAAAAAATTAACTCAACCTGATGAGCCAAGCGACACTCCAGTGGACCAAAGTAGCAGCAAGCTAAATGGCATTATAAATTCTGAAAGACCTTCCAACGTTAAATTTGGTCTTGGTTTTGATAAGGGAGAGACGTCTAATAGTGCCAACTCAAAGAGGAAAGGTCCTATCTCTTTTGTGAAAGAGAGTGGAAAGGGTAAAGCTCCTATAGTTTATGTTCAAGAAGAAAATCAAGTTTCAATCCATAGACTAATAATACAAGGCAAGGCAGGAGAGTGGAGCAGAGCAACTTCTTTAGGGTAAAATGTCCCAGTGCACCACAGAGACAAATGAGGTACATGGCACCTTCTAGGCCAAGATCTTATTTTTAGGAATATTGTTATAAATGCAATACTTATGGTCATAAGATAGCCACCTGCAAATTTAATAATAGACAAGTCAGATTTTAAAGTAGAAATCAATTTACCTTCCTTGAAGAAAATTTTGTTGAATGCTACAATTGTCATAATTTTGGACATATAGCAAGGAATTGCAGAACCATCTTTCCCCCTATGTCACCTCCATAGAGACAACATGACAGAACTAGAAGAAAGGTTCCAAGGCAGAAGCAAGATGAAAGATCACAATCAAAGTAGAGAGTTTGGGTTCAGAAGAACAATTCTTTGGTTGTACAGACAACTTTCAAGACACAAGACAAGCCATCTCCTTGGATACTTCACAGTGGATGTTCTAGTCACATAACAGGTGACAATAAAAGGTTTCAAGAGCTTCAGCAGTATGAGGGAGGTATAGTAAAGTTTGGAAACAATGATGGGGCCAAGGTAATAGGAAAGGCTTCTACC
>JAMYWD010002136.1:0-12954 GCA_028583415.1 Protea cynaroides
GAGGTAAGTCCACTTCACTCACTTTTTCTCTCTCCTTCAGCGTTAATGGTAGACCAATGGAGTTTAGCCCATCATGAGTGACCACCATTAATGGAGGTAAACCAACCCTATTGTCATATGTGGTTCGACCTTTGTTGAGAGTCCATATTTCTCCCTTTCTCTTTTTCAGTAACCAAGGTTGGCTTATGGTGGAACATTCCATCATTTATAAACACCATTAATGGCTGCCAGTAATAAAGTGACCATGAGACATAACCATAGAGGGTAGGATGTTCACCCACCTCGGTTGGGGAATAGATTGAGTCAATGACGACTCTAGTCTCTTACCCTAGTCTGGGAAGATGATTCCCGTCGATTGAAAACCTTAGAATGGACATTGGGAATGGAATGCCCCCAAGATGGAAGACCAGAACTCTGGTTCGAGTGATTTCTGCACTCGCTCCAGAGGATGCACACCGGGGGCATATCCTCGGAAGACACTGGAGGCTTAGCCTCCGGAACCCATCAGAGGCTCCGTATAATTTACCTTGTGAGCATAATGGTATCCGGAGGATATGCTAGAAGGAACAGTACCCTGCAGTGCCTCCGATTACAGACCATCTATTCTCGGTAATCAATAGGAGGATATCTAGAGGATGTGCCTGATGACACATCATTCGTTTATCCCTCTAGTTTATTGGAAATCTATAAGATTTCTTCTAAGTATCTTGGAGGGGGGAAGAATCGGAGGATGTACCATCCGTGCTCTCCATCCATTTCTGGTTCTGAAAGCGAGTTTGCCTTAGCTAAGAATTGTGGGACCAACCATTGGGTTCCCATCTTATCTTGGGACCCGTGTACAAACCTAAAGGACTTGTACATATGGGTTAAAAGCTATCCAACAACTAAAGAATAATTATCCAATGAAATAGGTTTCGAACTTAGACAAATTATTGGTCTACTATTGGGCCTAGCATTGTAGCTGCATTTTAAGTGCAATCAGGTGAGGGGTTTGGTCCATAATAATTAGAGCATTTTAACATGTCTACTTTTATGTTAATAACATGCTATGCCTGTGATGATGACATGCTTTGTTTACTTTTATAACATGCTTTGTTTATGCTTATAATATCCCATCTAATAACTGTATTTATTGAGCATACATTTGTAGAACAATAACTATGTATGTTTTGTATGATGATTGTTGTTTGGGTATGATAATTGTGTGGCGTGTGGGAGTACAATACACGAACCATGTATTGATGCTATTTTCTTAGTGGGGGCACGGTGGTCCATGGAAGTGGTGCCAATGTCTCTGTTGGGGTATGACCTTATTTATTTTATATGTATATAATCACCCATGTATGATGGTAGGTGTAGCATATGGGAGCATGGCCACACATATCATGTTGGAATTGCTAACACTCTAGCAGGCACGATGATCCATGGGAGTGGAGCCGGGGGTCTCTGCTGGGGTGCAGTCTTATTTAAAAATGATGCACATGATAGACATAGGTGGTAACATTACCCTGTATCCTACACTCTTCCAGTCGAGGTTAAGATATTGGCATAGATTCATACTTATAAAGGTTGGGTGATCCAAGGGAAGAGTCAGTGACGTGTGGGGGCATAGTAGCTGGCATAAGACGGCCAGGGTCTATGGTGGGAGGTGATGAGCTTAAAGGGTTTTGAGGACCTGGATGGGGGTTTACTTGTAGATGGAGTTTAGTGATTTGGGATCTCGTATTTTTCTTCTACCTTACTCGGTGTATGAGAGTTTGAGGCAAGCGGTCGTAGGGGGACTGAAAGCATTGGTTGAATCTCAATATGACACCATAGTAGTACATTAGCTAGATACCTAATTAATGAACCCATTTCATTTCGTTGGATAATGCATGCATGTGATACCTGACTTCTCACTGAGCTGGATGGGAGTTCACCCTTTTATCGATACTTCATTTTAGATGTTGTTACAGGTGATTACACTGTAGCTGAGTTTATGAAGGACTCACTGGTTAGTGATGCTACCGGTGCTGAGGATGCTGCGGGAGAGCATGGTGAGGGCTGTACTTGCAGTGACTGCGTCTACACTTGACGCACCCCTCTCTATACTTTTCCTTTTAATTTTTGACTCTGATGTGGATAGACATTGAGATCTATCCGAAACAATGTTTACATATTTACTCTTTAATTCAGGATAATTGTATATGAGATATTATGGTATTTGTGAAGACTATTGTGGTGAAACATCATAAGAATTAACTTTATTAATGTTATGATATCACGTAGTTGCCATCTGTCATTTATTACTATTTTTGTTATTATTACTCTAATTGCCTTCATTATTATTGTGGTTATTGCTTGTGTAGACTGTGAGATTTATATGGTAGATCATTGTAGTTGTCGATCGTTGGAAGATTTGGGTTAGCTATTTGGGTTGACTTGGATATCACGTCCGATTCCCCAGAATGAGCTATGACAGTAATTAACCTGTCTATGGCTCTTGTAGTAAGATTGTCTTAAGCTGGAGTATGGTTTGTAGAGAGGTAAGTATTTTTTTTCTATAAGGTCAGTAAAAGGTTAGTATTGAAAAAAAATGTAGTGAAAGGTTACAAGTCACCTACTCGTAAAACCCTATTTTTGGCATTGCCATCAGTAGGACCTAGTAGGTATCCCATCAAAACTAACATAAGAAAAAATTATATCCATCTGGATGTTCCCCACCTTTGGCATTGCCATCAGTAGGGTTACCCAGAGGACACAGAAGAAACCTCTCACTGAAATCTATATCAAGGTTTTTAGGAAGCATCACAAACCACCTCTCTAGCCACAAATACTGGGCACTCATTCCACACATCAGATCTCCTGTTAGTGGCTGCCCTTTTTGCTAAACAATCAATTACTATATTTGATTCCTTGAAGCAATGGGCAAAACAAACTTCAAATTTCAACATCTCTCTCTGTAGAGTTTTCCATGACTGTATCACAAACCAAGGTAGGGATCCTGTCCTCAAGCTTAGCACAACTGCATTGGAGTCATATTCCAACCAAATTTTGAAAATACCAATTTCATAGCTTCCATTAAACGCCACATGGCTGTCATAGCTTTTGTAGTGTAGTTACTCTACACTCCAATATACTCTGCAAAAGCAAATAATACTCTACCTGACAAGTCTTGAATCACTCTCCTCCTCCCGATTCTCCTGGGTTCCCAAGGTTGCAACCATCTACATTTATTTTGCACCAATTTTTTAAAGGAGGTCTCTATGATACCTAAATTATTGAATTCTGTTTGTTTACTTTTGTCACCAAATTCAGTCTTCTAGCAACCTTCAGGTCCTGTACCGATTTCACCACACAAGCGTTAACCAAAGTTAGATCTTTGCAACTCTTGGTTATCCCACTAATAATCATATTTTTATATGGCTTCTCATTGTTGTAATAAATTTGGTTTCTTGCTCTCTAAATAGAGAACAACACTATGTATTTTATCTGAGTCCAAATACCCTACGTTGGAACCACTCTAGCTTTCCTTTTCCACCAATACAACATGTCATAAATTGGTGCAAGATTTTGCCATGGGACCTTGAATATCTTTACAACCTCTGTCCAGATCCATCACGTTTCAGTACAATCACAAAATAGATGGTAAAATGACTCTTCATCCTTAAAACATAGGTGACATCTCAAAAGGCATACTCACAAATTTGTGTTGCACCACATCATTTGTGGGAAGTCTTCTATGATGCCATCTCTAGCCAAAAAATGACTGATTTGGGATCAACTGATTCCTCTACAAATCTATAGTCTGTCCCAAGTTTGGTTTATGCTCTCTAAGGAGTTGCCATTCTGATTTGATTGTAAAAGTCCCACCTTTATCTCTTGGTCATACCAACTGGTCCTTTCCACCCTTTGTCAAAGGTATATTGGATGCTTTGTTAAAACACTGCCTCAACTATGATGAGTTCACTGTAGACCACCTCCATTCACCATATATAATAAATCAAGATAGTTTATAACTACTACCCTGGAAGTATGTGTAGTCCACTTTCAAAAAATTCTCCAAAGAGAAGTCGCCCATCCATCTATCATGCCACACATTAATTTTTGACCCATCTCCTATGATCCAACTTAAGTGTTTAGCAGTCCAATCCCACAAACGTCTAATACTAGACCAAATGGGAGAAGTGCAAGCTGGAGATCTAACCACTCCATCCTTGTTTAGGTAGTGACCCCTCATAAACTTTGTGTATGCTGTCTCCTCGCTCTTCCATGCCAATTTACATAGTAGAGCATTATTTAGATCCTTCAGTCTTCATATCCCCAGTCCACCTTCTTTCTTTGGTTTGCATACAGTATCCCACTTCACTATAATAGTTTTCTTTTTATTTGGATCACCAATCCAAATAATGTTTTTCAGCCAATCTTCTGCTGTCTTCACCATTGCTACTAGCCATTTATAAACAGAAAAAGAATGTACAAAAGCACTGTTAAGGGCAAACTTCACCAGCTCTACTCTTATTGCATAAGATAAAAGACTACCCTTCCAGCAAGAGAATTTTTTTTCTGAATCTATCCATTAATGGTTGTAGGTGTTCTTTCCTAACCCATCCTTTAAACAAATTCACACTTAGATATTTAGTAGGGAATCTCCCTTCCACAAATTGTAAGCAATTAAGGACTCTTTGTCTTCTACTTCTTGACACTTCCCCAGAGAAGAAAATTTTGCCCTTGGACTCATTTATATGTTGTCCACCAAATTCGTGGTAGAGTTGTAGCATGTTCTTCAGATGTCTACCTGCACTTACATCTGCTTTTACAAAGACAAAAATATCATTAGCAAACATTAAATGTGTAAGAGCACTTACACATCTTTCTTTATACACCGATTCTATCATACCTTTTTCAGCCATTAAGTTCAACCCTCTACAAAAAACCTCCTCTGCCAGGACAAATAAAATAGGAGACAATGGATCTCCCTACCTGAGTCCATATTCTGCACAAATTTAAAAAAAAAAAAAAAAAAAAAAAACCAACAGGTCCCCCATTTATCATTATAGAAAGTCTGGCAGATTTGAGCATAGCCAAAACCCTACTAGTGAATTCCTCTTTGAAACCAAATTTCTTCATGACTTCCAATAGGAAATTCCACTCCAAAGAATCGTATGCTTTTAGGACATTTAACTTCAAAGCCATACATCCCGTTGTTGTCTTCCTGTTCATCAATGTCATCAATTCTAATGCCAAACCAATATTATTATGAATGACTCTTCCTTTCACAAAAGCCTCTTGTTCTTCAGAGATGAATTTATCAACAAATTTCTCCAATCTTGTTGCTAATATTTTTGATAAAACTTCGTACACAAAATTACCACACAGGTTGGTCTAAAATCTGATAAGGTCAATGCTCCCTCAACTTTTGGAATTAAGGTTATGAAATTGTTGTTCACACCTTTAGGTAGCATCCCATCTTTGAAAAAAGTTTTCACTGCCTTGCAAACTTTTCTTCCCACAATATTCCAGCATAAACAGAAAAACTTCACAGGGAAACCATCGGGACTAGGATAACTATCCTGGTTCATATCACACACTGCCAATTTGATTTCATCAATTGATGGGATACCATCTAATGTACAATTATCATGTAAAGTAACTATCACAGGGATAGCCTCTAGACATTCTACATGTCTAATGGAGCCACGACTTTTATGAAAGTCTTCATAATATTTTATTATATGAGTTTTAATTCATTCTGATCAACCATAACAAAGCCATCATCCCTTTTCAATATACAGATGTAGCTTCTCTCCCTACGTCCCTTTGTTGCATTATGGAAGAATTTTGAATTTTTGTGTCCACATTTCAGCCATTTTACATGACCCTTCTCAGCCCATAATGCCTCCTAAAGGGCACAAGCATCATCATGTAGTTTTGCAGCTTCCCTTTTTGCCCCATGGAGCATATCATTATCACCAACTATTTGGATAGACTCTTGGGTATCCTCCAAAATCACTCTAGTTTTGATAACCTCCTTATCTATTTTCCCTAATCCAAATCTTCAACATTTGTTTTAACCTTTTCAATTTACTGGTTAACACATAAAAAGGGGTTCCTGCTATCTCTTCTCTCCACGAACTCATTACCACATCTTTGAATTCTGAATGTTCCATCCAGAGCCTCTGAATTCTAAATGAAATATTTTTAGGCTTGGGAATAGAAGAACACCCTATCAAAATAGGTGAATGGTCTGACTTTACCCTTGGTAAAACTCGTTGAAAAGACTGCTCATACATTTCAAACCAAGCATCATTACCAAACCCTTTATCTAGAACAATTTTTACATTACCCACAATTCTATTATTTGTCCAAGTGAACTTGAGACGAGAGGATGGAAATCCATGCAGAGGAAAACTATTAACGAACACATCAAACTCACTAGCAGAAGATGCATTGAATTTTCCTAGCCCCCTTCTCTCATTTGCAAATAAAAAGCAGTTAAAATCACCTACCACAAGCCATGGAACCGATGGCACACCTAGAGAAACCAAATCTGTCGAAAGTTCTCGTCTTTTAACACGTAGACTGCTTGCATGGATAAATGTCATAAATTTTCGTTGCCCTTCCACCATAGCCGAAACTGTAATATGTTGGTATGAACAAAGTATCACACATGGTCTCTGGATACCCTTCTTCAAGAGCACTCACAAATTTGTAATCTTATCCTTCTTCTCATTGTGTATCAGGTTTGATTCATACCCTTGTTTTAGCAACAATATTCGAGGACATTTTTGTGTGTGTTCCATAGGCTCTGCTACACATAATCTTTGGAGCATGCTCATAAAGCAACTGCTTAAATACACATCTCGATTTTGGGTTCGAGACACCCTTTATGTTCCAAAAAATTGTCTTCATTATTGTCCCCTTTTACTGTGGGTCTCTCTCCTAGGCACCTTTGAAGGTGTCTCCACATTCATTTTCCGTTTTGCATTTTGCTTATCAATAGACCTTTTTTCCATCAGAGTATACTCACTACCATTATTCTGTAGAGACTCATCAACTGCTGAAATGTCTTCAAAGTTGACCACTACAACCCTTCCCCATTCCATAGATATAACTGTATGGTAACTAGTAGAAGAGCTTGGCACCCCTTTCTAAGCATAGCTCTGACCTTAATCAGAGTTCTTAATCTGTCTAAGCTCATCGTCCCCCTCTATATCTCAGTCGGATGTATCAATTGACTTGGATTGTTACAAATCCCTTCCATGGATATCACCACAAGCTCTTGATCGTCTCCCCCTTTTCAGTAGAAGCCTGCACCACATTTGTGTTGGCCTATATATTGTAATTGTTGGAAAATTGGGCTAATTGGGTCCAGTTTGATGAGAGAGAGTGTCTGCGGACCTTACAGGCGAAATGGCAGTGATACAGGTGATACGACTTTGTTACAGGTACTGTGAAGCATGGAAGAGGTGAAAGAATTAGAGGAGAGAGAAAGAGGAGAGAGAAAGTGGGACCCAGGAGAGAGAAGGTGGGACCCACCACGGTGGTATGCCACCTAGACAGGGCCCGGCCCGGCAGGCAGCCAACACAAGAAAGCCAGCCAAGTGGCACAGCAAGGGCCAGCCACCGGCCACAAGGCAGCCCGGCCCGCCAAGGCAGGCCAGGCTTGCCTTGCCGCCAAGCCGCCCGGCCGCAAGGGCAGGCCGGGCTTGCCTTGCCCACAAGCCAGCCCGGCCACCGCAGGCGAGGCCAAAGCCCGCAAGGCGGTCTCCCGCCCCGAAGCCGACCAATCCGCATGCACCACCCTACCGCAAGTCCGCACGCCCATCACCTGTTCGATGATTTTCCAGGAGAGAGAAAAACTCTGGAAAATCATCCCTGTAGAAGTTTAACACTTTAAAAAAAGTTACAGAGGCCATTTTTGAAGTTCTCAGGGGTATTTTGGTCTTTTTGCTAAGGAGAATATCTCAAATCGGCGGTCCAGATGAAGCTATGAAGGGTTGATGCTTTTTGAACAGTCCAGATGGAAGCGAGATTATGTGTATATACGACAGATGCGTCAGATACTCCCACGAGTATTCGATTCGTCCGTACGAGATAATATAATGCGTCGCATTACATGGAAGCAAAGCTATGATAAGGTGTAATGCATGCGCAAAATAAAGCGGGCATGATCCAGATCTTACGGCTGTAGCTTAAGCCGATTTTCGGAGACGCGGATTATCCAGATCCGAGGGATCTGGTTCAATCCCGCCTTTTTGATTGAAATCCGACGGCTAATTTTTGTGATTCCCTTTTCAGCCAATCAGAGCGCGACAGGGCGCTGCTACAGTGCGTCGCAGGCGCACCATATGGAATTAAAAGATTCCATTTGGAATTTTTTCAGAAGCCGAACTTGTTTATGCCATAACTTGACCATCCGGTGGCCAAACCCGACGATCCAAATTGCACCGAGCTAGGTTTTTAATGCTCTTTCTATTGAGAATGGTTAGAGAGACTGCAGGCCGCGAGAAATTTTGCAGAAAGGGAGTTTTTGAAGAAAAGGGGAAAACCTTTTTGTTTTTGATCTTTCTTGCTGCGGGAATTGAAGACAGTCATTCTCCATCATTTGTTCATGCTAATGCCGATACATTGAAGTATTCTTGAAGGCTGGAAGAGCTTGATTGCATATGGCAAGGGTTTATTGACTACCAGGTGAAGAAGAACATCGTCAATTATCAGAAAAATTGGTTGTGAGATTTTCTTATCTCTTTTATTATTTATTGAACCAATCTATTGTATGTTAAAGTAGGATAATGATGTTGAATGCCTATGGTGCATGGGAATCCAATGTATGCTAGCATTAGGCAAAGAAAAAGAGAAGAAAAAAATATTGAATGCCTTGCTAGGTTGGGATTTAATTGTAGGGCATCATTATAAGCCCCAAAAATTGTATCTGTTGTGGTGTGTTCAGTGGGTGTTGGACACTGGCTTTATGCCCGAATTACGGCGTTATTACGCCCTCTCGGTTTATCTTGAGAAAATTTAGGGTGAGCATCCTTGTCCTGTAAAGGGCTAAAAGTTGAGTATTGAGTAAATACGAAGCCCATTGGGCATTACTCCGTGGATTAGCCATCACTCACTGTGGTGGTGAACCACGTAATCTTTGTGTGTTGTGGTTTGCTTGTTTATGAGCTTTGTGAAGTGCATGGAATGAATTGCAGGATGGGTGTGCAAATCTGGTAGACCTGGCCACTGAGTGGTGTGAGGTAGATTTGTATACGACTGTGTTTGGGACAGGTTATTTTATGAACATCACTGGGCAGTAAAGAAAAATCAAGGGAGAAATTATTCACACTGATTCACCCCCCCTCTCAGTGTCATTCAAGGTTTATCAATTTGTTCTTCCTTCATCTATTGTCATAGTTTCTGGATCTCCCCTTCTTCCTCAAAACCCGAGTCAGCCCCACCTTCATCTTCCACCATATCTGCCCAAAAACCATTGGCCTGCCGAGTTAAGTTTGATGGGGCAGCATTTATAATATTAGGAGGACCTCTACTCGGTGTTAGCACAAGACTTTTGGGAGCAACATCATTACTTGGACCATCCATCGGCCTTTGAATAGAATCCCTAAATCTCCATGAACCTGTTTATTTGTACAGTCTTCCTATTGATGTCCAAACTTTCCACACTTCTGACATTTCACTTGTTTTTCTCAAAAACCACAGGTTGTTTAAAATAAAATTGAGAGGTTCGACCACCAATCAGTTCCCTACCAACACTTTGTTTATTTTTGGCTTGTTTTTATCAATCTCAACATACACTCTTGCAAACTTCCCTTGCACAACCTGTTGAGTAAAATGGTCCGTAGATGCTGGGTTTCCCACATCACTGACTATTGAAAATAGAATTGACTGCTCCCAATATTCATATGGAAGGTCAGGTTAGCGAATCCATTGTAAGTTTCGAGTAATGAACTGCTTGATGACATTTAAGTCTGCCTCCCATCTCTGAAATTTTAAAGTCTGACCATTTACTTTGGTAGAGCTACGTTTCCAAACAAAGCACATATCCTTATCAGAAAAGAATCTAAATAAAAAAAAAAACCCTACCTAGGTTAACCAGTTCAAACTTGATAGCTCCCCATTGCTTTTTCACTGTATTTTTAACATCATGTAGGAACAATCCTCTAGCATCCATTCTGCCACCAAGTGAGTGTTGGAACTGTATCAACTGTCTTTCATACGCCTCCTATGGCACCATCACTCTAGTAATCCCTCCAATGGTCACCAGCGTAGAGCAATTCTCCATAGGTTGTCCTTGTGTTATGGCCGCAAAAGATCGAGGTCTCACCTAGTTTAAAGTAGTACCTGAAACCTCTACCATCGGATTTGAGACATCTGCATTTCTCCCAGACCTAGAGGAATGGACCAAATTACTATGGTCAGCCATTACCTCCATTCCCTTCTCTGGCCAAGTCCATCTCCTTTTCTTACTAGATACCTAATGAAACCCCCTTCTAGTAATAGCTGGACCAATACTTTCTTCCCCCAACCTTGCCTGTTTCTAGTGTGCTAGTTATCCAAAACCACTAAAAGATCAAATGCCCTCTGAATACAGTCAGTTACAGCACTTCATTAAAATAAATATTTAAATAAATTGGTAAACCAATAGCATTCAGATTCACATGTGATAACCCTACTGGCTGTGGGTTTTGTCGCACCTCCCCTGTTGTTTCAGGTCTTCCACCTGATCTACCCTCCTCCCTGTTCCGTTAAGAAATTATATTATTAATAGCAATGGACATTAGATCAACCTGTGGTATCACAAAGGAATAAAGACCAGCACCATTTCTCGTCGACCCATCTTCCGTCAAAACCCTTGCGACATGTAGAAACCCTAGTCATCGATAACCTGGAATTATCATGATTCATTTTAGGACAACCCAAGCCTCTAGCCGACAATATAACCACTGGTGGATTATTATTCAATAACCCTGTCGTTACCCGATCAGTAAAAGCATCACCTGCACTACCGTTGGATTGTATCTGCACAATATTATGGGTATTTACAACTGCTTGCATATTATCAGAAAACATAGGGTTATTCACACCTAACTGTGAACCACCATAATTCAAACCTCTTGTTAATGGCAACCTCAGTACAGCCCTAGCGCTTGAAGACACAACAGGTGCCAACGGAAATACTGAAACCCTAGCCAATTCCTGTAACCTTGGTTGCTCCATATTATTCTGATATGAATTTAACAGTAAACCAGAACTGGTATGTATGCTTTGATCAGCTGCAACCAATTCCTGCTCTCTTGCATTCATGAACCATAAGGCCGATTCCAAACCTATCAGTGGAAACACCAATCGTGGAAATCCATGAAAGGATTCATTTTCCAACAAGGATACATCTTGGCTCCCCAAACAACCAGTCTGTACACCTCTTTCGTTAGTTAGTTGGGGACGACCACATGAATCCGAGCATAGGCTACATCATTACTAATAAAATAAGGCAGTAAATGCAAGCACGTATTGTAAAATGGAAATATTGCAAAAAAAAAAAAAAAAAAAATAGAATATTGAAGAAGAGAATTGTTTTACATAATAGTACGCCAGAGAGCTTAGAGCTTCGGTAGCTTACCATTGCCTGACATTTGGGTGGGGCTATGGCTATTTATAGCATTCGGATCCTCTCCAGTGAGTCAATGAGGAAATGACTGCTGAAAGTACATCAAGAGACGCATCCAATGATGTTCACCATCTGATCCCTCATTGGCACAATGATGTGGGGGAGGACCTAAATCTTTATTTATAACCTTTGTCCCACCCTCTCCATTCTTCTCTTTTACTGAGTCCAACACTATTCTTGATTTTTTATTCTAGATTTTTCTATCTTCCTAGAATTTCTTCGGTTCGATTTTTTGGACTTTGTCTAGTCTACTCTGGACTCAACAACTTTAAATCTAGACTAATCATTATAGTTTCTACCAATTTCTAGAAAACTTGCTTATAAGCAACCCTCGAGTTTTTCTTTCCAAAACCCTAGGTTAGACTCCAAATGACAAGGGAAAAGACATTTCCTATTCTAGGGTAAAACGTTCCGAACTTCCCTATTTGTTGGGATCAAGATTCGAGAAGCTAGTGATTCGATTGTACCTCAGGTTCCTCCCATTGGTTTGGCAGAGCTTAGTGACCTAAAGGAGGAGATGAGAGCTCCTTAAAATGAAGGCACTCTCCTTAGAGACAGGACAGATCATACTTGCCACTCTGATTGGAATGAAGAGGTGAGTTCTTCTCTTCTTAAATTTTAACAAATTTCCAAAATCGATGGAAACCGATCCCAATTTGGCAGTGTAGATTTCACGTGTAAAATTTCAACGGCATGCTCTATCATTCGATCTTTCTAGTGGTTGGATTGGTGGATCTAAATCATCTCCCGCCAAAGGGTTCGGCGGGAGACTTGGCTGCGACCAGGCGATGGCCGACACGTGGGCGTCAGCAAGATCCAAGCCGTCCATCTAGCCGATAAGATGAAACGCAGAGAGGTGTCAGCTTATGCATCATCTGTGGTTGGACGGTTTGGATCCAGCCGATGCCCAAGTGTGGGCATTGCCTGGATGCAACCGAATCTCTTGCCGAACCCCTAGCAAGAGACAATTTCTATACTGGATTGGTCACATCATTTCTTTATATGTCAAAAAGAAACTTTTCCAATGTATTCACTCCTTCCTAGGTGAAATTGACTTGCCCCCTGCCCTTTATAGGACGATTTTTCGCTTCTGCCCTGAATTGTTCTAGGATCCCATTCTCTCACCCACCGAACCCTAAGATGAAGAATATCTTCTTAACTACTGTGGGTGGAGAAAAACTAGGTCCAAAATTTGCTACAAATAATATAATTGTTTAGATTTGAATCCTGAAAATAAGGGGTAGTGACTAAAACACAACAAAACTTACAACATTATATGTAAACTACAGTTTGATACG
>JAMYWD010002137.1:0-12928 GCA_028583415.1 Protea cynaroides
AGAACGTCCTTTAAATAGACTAGGAATGTCCTATAATAGTCCCATTGAGATTTGGAAAGAATCCCAACCAAAAATTAAGAAATTTTCTAATTTCAGTTTCGTAAAACCGAGGGTCGATGGGAGGGTCGATGATCCCGTCGACCCTAGGGTCTTAAGCTGTCCGACCCTCCCTCAAAACCGAGGGTCTGACTTTTTGTTTTGGGAGGTCCGACCCGCTTCACCGGGTGTGCGACCCTCCCCTAGAATTAAGTGTTTTTGGGTCGATTTCATACCTGGGATCTCGATCTCCTTCATGCCCTTGGTCCATTTGACTCGACCATGATGGGTAAACCTGGTTCAAGGTGGTAAGACCGGGTTAGTTTGACACGGGTCTTACAAGGCTAATCTCCTCCACTGGTGGTGGTGGTGGGACTGTATTTCGGGTTTGTCGGGTAACTCTACGTCCAGACATATTTACTTTCGAGATGGATGGTGCCTAAAAATCATCAAAATCAGTGAGAAATCATTTATACTTCATGTAGGCATGCTACCCGATATAAAATTCAAAATCTTCAATTCATTCTGAAATAGATACTATCTTTTCTATGTAGGGTCGATGGTGAGGGTCGCTGGTGTGTCCGACCCTTGGTATCCGACCCTGGGAATGACCTGTTCTTCCCGAGAGCTGAGGGTCGATGCGAGGGTCGTTGGGTATCCGACCCTCAGTCCGACCCTCAATTTTTTGTCAGATTCCCGAGAGCCGAGGGTCGATTGGAGGGTCGATGGTGTCAGTCGAATTGTCCAACCCTCGGACCAAAAATCAGATTCTTAAGATCCGATTCTGGGTCAATTCTCACTATTCCTCCTCCGTTTCGACTCGTCTCTACTTTCCGAGTTGCTACAGTGCTACTTCACTATTGTGGATCATTCTTAGTCCGAGTTTCGACATCCACATCACCTCTACAGGTAAAATTTCCCAACTTTCCCTGTTTCTAGGTTTTTTTCTAGGTTTTTGCTCATTTAGCTCGTATTTTCCAAATTAAACTTTTTCCAACCGTAAAAATTCGATTTTTATTGGGGGCTTTTATTATTGGGGTCTTGAGGAACGAAAGCCCTAAAATAATTTTCAGTTTCATCGGTTGGTTATCGAGAAACTTAAATTTTTCTCTTTTTGCCCTAATTTATCAAAAAAATTTATTTTACTTCAATTTCTTCAAATTGGACCTTATCCGTTAAAATTTTCTACTGCATGTAGATTGTAGGATGTATTTTAACCTACGTAAGTTCTTACGCCCACTTGTATGGTGAGAAATGGGACTTTATGGTCAACTTACGTCGTTATTAAGTCAATTTTTGGATTTTACCCTACTAACTCCTGGTTCATTTTCTCTTTCTTATTTTTGCAGATACTATGGCCCGTACCAAAGTGCCAAGATTGCGTGATCCACTCCGCTTCCGTTCGAATGAAGCTGAGGCACAGTAGGCTGACTATGCCCGTAAGAAAGTGGAAGGGGGTCGCATGGTGAACTTGGCTGAGCTAGCCTTGTTCAATGTGGAGGGAGCATTCGGTGATATGGGGTGGCTCCCTGTCATCACATACGACGCGTGCACCTGTCCAGACTTGGTGCACCAGTTTTATTGAAATCTCCAGGTGGTGGGGAATAACAATGATGTTGAGCACGGCCAGGAGTTACGCATTACCAGCTACGTCAAGGGGGTGCACATCTCCTTTGATTATCGGCAGCTGGCCGATCTGTTGGGCATTGCCTATGATGGCCCTATGGTGTACTATGCGCCAGGAGAGCCACAGTTTGTTGAGATGGAGATGAGAGCTGAGACCGACAACCAGTTGCTCCGTCCCGATAGATGGCAGATGAGAGCTTGCTACTTGCGTCCGGCTCCACGGGTCTTCTGCAAGATTATTCAGCATAATCTGATCCCACAGAGTGGGCATTATGAGAGGGTTTCTCAGCTGACTCGAGTTCTTGATCTCAACGCATACCGCATTCGGACAGCCGGTCTGCCTTCCTTACATCATCATGCGGACGATGATTAGTGCTACATTGTCCGGTCATAGGGGTAATCTACCATGTGGACATATGATTACAGTGCAACTGACCCGTTTGGGGGTGGATCTAGTAGATGAGAAGATCCAGGAGAAGATCTTCTCGTCGCCTCTAGATTGGGAGGCTATCTGCAAGATGGGGCTGCGAGTTGCGGAGGTTAGTGATGAGGAGAGGAACGCGATGGTGCGCCCTCACACTCGGGTTGAGATGGCTGATGCTAGGGCTCGTGGGGATCCGGTCGACGATGATCGCTTATATATGGATGTCGATGCGATACCACCGCCATCACCCACGCATGCGGATAGGGCTGGTACTTCTACTGCGGCGGCTTCGGTACCCGAGACCAGTCCTTCTCATGACGCTGGTCCTTCACGCCCACCTTCTGATATGATGGAGATGCTGCAGGAGATCAGGGATGCTCCGTGGAGATCTGATCTGAGGATGGATGATCTGTTGGCTACTCAGCACGCATCAGACGCGCGGATGGGAGAGCTCCTAGAGGTGCAGCGTGCGACTGATCAGAGGATAGCCGGTCTCACAGCTAGTCTCCAGAAGACCCAGACCCAGGTGGCCTGGTTGACTAGGGTCTATGCTAAGGACTACGACAGAGATTGAGAGGCACCGCCTCCTACTTCGCCTCCAGCTTCTTGATTTGTACTTTACTTTTCTTGTACTACAGAGTAACTGTCTGGGTTGTGGACTGTACTCTGCTTTAGCGATGTATATACGTTTTGTTTCTCTCACTCCTTGTATGTAACTGGTTTCCCCTTTAATAGATGCATTATTCTCTTTTTAATTCGGTTTCAATCATCACTTGTGCTTACGGTGTGTTTGTATTAAAGCTTTTATTTTATCCTATCTCAGTTCACAATGGTCTTGAATGTGTGTCAGTTCGGCGGGCAAGGCCTAAAAAGCTCTGATACCAAGTTGTCACACCCCAATTCTTCACTGTTCAGAATGGTGCGATAAACCGCTAAATAACCAACGGTTCAACCAGGATCTCGAATAGGCTATCCCCGCATTATCCAAACTTACACGCATCCACAATCATAATCAGAGTAAATACACAATAGCAGAAATCTTATTAATAAATGAACAGAGAACTAAAATGATATTAATAATTTAATAGAAAATTATTCTGTATCAATCGGGACATAAGTAAATATCAATTCAAATCTTTAATAAATCCAGAATAAGAAACCTATAAAAATATCTAATCGAATACACACGAGTTGCACTCGCAAAAGGAGTCGTGTGTATCGTCTTCAGCTCCAACTTCCATAGCTGCTTCAGTTCCGTACGCCGAAGCGTTCATATAATCTTCAACTGTATAACCTGCATCATCAACTAAAAATATTCGATGTCGAGGGGTGAGAACACAGCACGGCTCAGTGAGTAGCCAAAACAATGCAACATTACATATGCATGCAAAAAAAAATCAATTTATATCTTTGGTCTTGGTTTATAGTTTGCAATGTGCAATAGAAAGGTTGGGTGGACAAAGGTTAATGTTTATTGACACCGCCTCTATACACAGGGTGTGGAAGCCCGCCCGAAGGTTAACGTTTATCGTCGTCCCCATCCACCGTACCATAACATTATACAACAAAGGTTAACGTTTATTGCTATATAATGCTATACCAACACGTAAGCCCCTGTTAGCGAGGGCTTGCAAACTGGGCTCGCTGCTAACCAATCCTAATGCCAAACAGTGTATCCAAGGCCTCACCCCAGCATCCCTCAGAACATCCATAGAGATAGAGCTAAGACCCCCCGGTAGAGTCAGAGACTACAAGGACCGAGACCACCTCCCCTGATACTCTACGACATAATAGTTCTGCTAAGGTAATGGCGATACGACGATGCCATTGCACAAGAATTGAGTTAGAGATAGAGCTAAAGTGCTGAGACCCGCCAAAGCTTAACGTTTATTGACGTTCTCATCACACCTCCCCTGATACTCGCTCGCATCAAGCACATCAACCACACACATACAAGCACATGCCTATTCCTATCATCATCATCATCATCATCATCATGTTATAAACAATAGAGTAAATATGCATGAACAAGTAATAGAAATATTGGATGGCATGCTGTATGCACATTACAAGCATATTCGCATAGAATCAAGCATGGCATAGGACTCAAGAAATAGAAAATAGTTTATTATTAACCACTTTAGTTTGGGGTTATGGTTCCTCACCTTAGCTTGCTAAAAGATACTTTTCCAAGCTTTAGAATCACCGTTATAACGTAATTATATTGCTAGCAAACCTAACCAAGTCGATAGAATTTTATTAGAATTAATTCAGAATTTAAAAACCATTCTGTCAACTGAGGGTCGATGCTAGTGTCGATGGGTCTATCGACCCTCCATCCATTCTGAACTTCCTGAATGCTGAGGGTCGATGGTCAGAAACACCTAGGGTCGGATGGTCTATCGACCCTCGGTGCGACCCTTGGTGCACTCTGGTCCAATTTCCACTTTTAACCCATTCTTCGTGTTTGGGGTCCTATGGCTTGCTTCCTACATTAATTCAATAGTCAATCCATGGTCTAGAACCACGTTTAATCCATTTAGATAGCTTTCGTGCATCCTCCTACGGTTTTTCATGAAAACCTAACCATGGATGGATGGTTTCGGTTTCTCCAAAATCCTACACTCAACCATATCTAACCTAAGGTCTGTAGACACTCATGGAATTAATATCCATACCTGAGAAGATTACTTTTCTCTGCAAATTCTTCTCCTTTTTGCTAAGCCTTCTTCCTGGCCTCCTTTCTTCCTCTTTTCCTTCTTCTCTCTTTCTCTCAATTCAATTAGGGTTGTGAAAGGAGTGAATGTGGCTTAGGGACATCCTTTAAATAGACTAGGAATGTCCTATAATAATTCCATTGAGATTTGGAAAGAATCCCAACCGAAAATTAGGAAATTTTCTAATTTCAGTTTCGTCAGAAACCGAGGGTCGATGGGAGGGTCGATCATCCCGTCGACCCTAGGGTCTTAAGCTGTCCGACCCTCCCATCAAAACTGAGGGTCTGACTTTCTGTTTTGGGAGGTCCGACCCTACTTGGCTGGGTGTGCGACCCCCCCTAAAATTAAGTATTTTTGGGTCAATTTTATACCTGGGATCTCGATCTCCTTTATGCCCTTGGTCCATTTGACTCGACCATGATGGGTAAACCTGGTTCAAGGTGGTTAGACCTGGTTAGTTTGACACGGGTCTTAAATTTGGAGTTTAGTGTTTAGGGCTAGCGTTTATGGTTAATCATTTGGGGTGTAGGGTTTGGGGTTTTAGGGTTTGGGCTTTCGGGTTTGGGGTTTGGGGTTTGGGGTTTTAGGTTTGGGGTTTGGGTTTGGGATTTAGGGTTTTGGGTTTGTTCTTGAGGATTTTGGGTTAAGGGATTTTGGTTTGATGTTCAGGATATAGGGTTCGGGGTTTAATGTTTGGGTTTAGGCTTTAGGGTTTAGGGTTTAGGGTTTAGGGTTTTGGGTTTCGGGTATGGGGTTACGGGTTTAGGGTTTGATGTTTGGTGTTTAGGGTTTAAAGTTTAGGGTTTTGGGTTTTTTTGTTGAGGATTTAGGGTTTCGAGTATAGGATTTAGGGTTTGAGGGTTTGCATTTAGGGCTCGGGGTTTAGGGTTTAGGGTTATGGTTTGGGGTTTTGGGTTTAAGTTATGGTGTTTGGGTTTAGGGTTTAGGGTTTTGGATTTGTGTTTTAGTTTTTAGGTTTATGGTTTAGGGTTTAGGGTTTTAGCGCTTAGGCTTTTGGGTTTAGGGTTTTATGGTTTACTATTTTAGGGTTAAGGGTCTATTGCTAAAGGTTTTAGATTTGGGGTTGGGGTTTGGGGATTAGGGTTAAGGGTTTGGGGTTTGAGGTTAGGGTTTGGTGTTTGGGGTTTTGGGTTTAGGGTTTACGGTTTGAGGTTTTGGGGTTTGGGGTTTATGGTGAGGGGTTTGGGGTTTGAGGTGAGGGGTTTAGGGTTATGGGTTTGGGGTTTAATGTTTGGGGTTTAGTGTTTGGGGTTGAGGGTTTAGTAGTCAAGGTTTAGGGTTTTAGGTTTTAGGGTTGAGGGATTTATGCTTGAAGGGTTTAGGGTATAGGGTTTAGGGTTTAGGGTTTAGTGTTTAGTGTATGGGGATTGGGGTTCAGGGTTTGGGTGTTAGGGGTTTGTGGTTTAGGTTTTAGGGGTTTGTGAATTAGGGGTTTAACGGTTTGGGTTTTGGGTTTTAGGGTTTAGGGTTTGGGGTTTAGGGCTTAGGCTTCTCGGTTTGGGGATTGGGTATTGAGGTTTAGGGTTTAGGGTTTAGTTTTTAGGATTTGGGGTTTCGTTTTGAGGCTTGTGGTTTAGAAGTTTTGGGTTTTAAAGTTCGGGGTTTAGGGGTACGGGGTTTAGGGATTTGAGTTTATGGTTTATTGTTTAGGCTTTAGGGTTTGGGGTTCAGGATTTCGGGTTCATGTTTTGGGGTTTAGGGTTCAGGGTTTGGGGTTTGGGGTTCAGGGTTTAGGGTTTCATGTCACGATTTTTTATTTTAGGTTTAGGGTTTAGGGTTTAGGGCTTGGGTTTGGGGTTTGCGGTTTGGTGTTTTGGGTTTGGAGTTCAGTGTTTAGGGTCTAGCATTTATGGTTTAGGGTTTAGGTGTTTGGGGTTTACCCTTTAGGGTTTATGGTTTGGGGTTTGGATTTTAGGGTTTAGGGTTTATGGTTTAGTTCTTTGGGATTTAGGGTTTCGGGTTTGGGGTTTAGCATTTGGGGTTTAGGTTTTAGGGTTTAGGGTTTTGAGGTTTAGGCTTTGGGGTTTAGCGTTTAGGGTTTATGGTTTGGGGTTTGGCTTTAATGGTTTGGGGTTTAGGGTTTAGTTCGTTAGGGTTTAGGGTTTAGGGTTCGGGGTTTAGGGTTTGGGGTTTAGGGTTTAGGGTTTAGGGTTTAGGGTTTTCAGGTTTAGGCTTTTATGGTATTTGAGTTTACGGTTTTAGGGTTTAGGGTTTAGGGTTTAATGTTTAGGGTTTAGTTTTTAGGATTTGGGGTTTCGTTTTGAGGCTTGGGGTTTAGAAGTTTTGGGTTTTAAAGTTCGGGGTTTAGGGATACGGGGTTTAGGGTTTTGAGTTTATGGTTTAGTGTTTAGGCTTTAGGGTTTGGGGTTGAGGATTTCGGGTTCATGTTTTGGGGTTTAGGGTTCAGGGTTTGGGGTTTGGAGTTCAGGGTTTAGGGTTTCATGTCACGATTTTTTATTTTAGGTTTAGGGTTTAGGGTTTGGGTTTGGGGTTTGCGGTTTGGTGTTTTGGGTTTGGAGTTCAGTGTTTAGGGTCTAGCATTTATGGTTTAGGGTTTAGGTGTTTGGGGTTTACCCTTTAGGGTTTATGGTTTGGGGTTTGGATTTTAGGGTTTAGGATTTATGGTTTAGTTCTTTGGGATTTAGGGTTTCGGGTTTGAGGTTTAGGCTTTGGGGTTTAGCGTTTAGGGTTTATGGTTTGGGGTTTGGCTTTAATGGTTTAGGGTTTAGGGTTTAGTTCGTTAGGGTTTAGGGTTTGGGGTTTAGCATTTGGGGTTTAGGGTTTAGGGTTTTCAGGTTTAGGCTTTTAGGGTATTAGAGTTTACAGTTTTAGCGTTTAGGATTTTGGGTTTAGGGTTTTATGGTTTATTGTTTTAGTGTTTAGGGTCTATTGTTAAAGGTTATGGGTTTGGGGTTGGAGCTTAGGGATTAGGGTTACTGGTTTGGGGTTTTGGGTTAGGGTTTGGTGTTTGGGGTTTTGGGTTTAGGGTTTACGGTTCGGGGTTTTGGGGTTTGGGGTTTGGGGTTTGGGGTTTGAGGTGAGGGGCTTAGGGCTATGGGTTTGGGGTTTAATGTTTGGGGTTTAGGGTTTGGGGTTGAGGGTTTACTGATCATGGTTTAGGGTTTTAGGTTTTAGGGTTGACGACTTTATGCTTGAAGGGTTTAGGGTATTGGGTTTTGGGTATGGGGTTGAGGGTTTAGTGTTTAGGGTTTGGGGTTTAGGGTTTAGGTGTTAGGGTTTCGGGGTTTAGGTTTTAGGGGTTTGTGATTTAGAGGTTTAACGGTTTGGGTTTTAGGGGTTTAGGTTTTATGGTTTATGATTTTTGGGTTTATGGTTTAGGGTTTAGGATTTCAGGTTTAGGGGTTAGGGTTTGGGGTTTTGTGTTAAGTGTTTGGGGTTTATTGTTTTGGGTTTGGTGTTTGGGGTTTAGGGTTTAGAGTTTAACGTTGAGGGTCTAGGGTTTGGGATTTGGTGTTTAGGGTTTTGGGATTTGGGTTTTGGGTTTTGGATTTTTGGGTTTGGGTTTTGGATTTTTGGGTTTGGGTTTTTGGTTTGGGGTTGTGCGATTTAGGTTTGGATTTTAAGGTTTAGGGTTTAGGTTTAGGGATTAGGGTTTGGGGTTTACGATTCAGGGTTTAGGGTTTGGGGTTTAGCGTCTAGGGTTCATGGTTTGGGGTTTTAAGGTTTAGGCTTTTGGGGTGTTAGGGTTTAGGGTTTTAGGGTTTAGGCTTTGGGGTTTAGGGTTATATGGTTTACTACTTTTGTGTTTAGGGTCTACTGTTTATAGCTTTGGGTTTAGGGGTTGGGGTTTTGGGTATAGTGTTAACGGTTTGGGGTTTATGGGTTGGGGTTTTGGGTTTGGGGTTTATGGTTTAGGGTTTACAGTTTGGGGTTTGGGGTTTGGAGTTTGGGGTGTGAGTTTTGGGGTTTAGGGTCATGGGCATGGGGTTTAATGTTTGGGGTTGAGTGTTTAGTGATCAAGGTTTGGGGTTTTAGGTTTTAGTGTTGAAGGGTTTTTGCTTGAGGGGTTTAGGGTTTTGGGTTTAGGGTTTAGGGTTTAAAGTTTGGGGTTTGGAGTTTGGGGTTTTGGGTTTAGGGTTTGGGTATTAGGGTTTTGGGGTTTAGGTTTTAGGGGTTCGTGATTTATGGGTTTACGGTTAGGGTTTTGGGTTTTAGGTGTTTAGGGTTTGGTGTTTAGGGGTTAGGGTTCTCGGTTTGGGGGTTGGGTATTGGGGTTTAGGGTTTAGGGTTTGGAGTTTAGTGTTTAGGGCTCGTTTATGGTTAATCATTTGGGGTCTAGGGTTTGGGGTTTTAGGGTTTGGGCTTTAGGGTTTGGTGTAAGACCCGTGTCAAACTAACCCGGTCTTACCACCTTGAACCAGGTTTACCCATCATGGTCGAGTCAAATGGACCAAGGGCATGAAGGAGATCGAGATCCCAGGTATAAAATCGACCCAAAAACACTTAATTTTAGGGAAGGGTCGCACACCCAGCTAAGCAGGGTCGGACCTCCCAAAACAGAAAGTCAGACTCTCAGTTTTGAAGGGAGGGTCGGACAGCTTAAGACCCTAGGGTCGACGGGATCATCGACCCTCCCATCGACCCTCGGTTTCTGACGAAACTGAAATTAGGAAATTTCTTAATTTTCGGTTGGGATTTTTCCAAATCTTAATGGGATTATTATAGGACATTCCTAGTCTATTTAAAGGACGTCCCTAAGCCACATTCACTCCTTTCACCACCCTAATTGAATTGAGAGAAAGAGAGAAGAAGGAAAAGAGGAAGAAAGGAGGTTAGGAAGAAGGCTTGGCAAAAAGGAGAAGAAATTGCAGAGAAAAGTAATCTTCTCAGATATGGATATTAATTCCATGAGTTTCTACAGACCTTAGGTTAGATATGGTTGAGTGTAGGATTTCGGAGAAACCCAAACCATCCATCCATGGTTAGGTTTTCATGGAAAACCATAGGAGGACGCACGAAAGCTATCTAGATGGATTATACATGGTTCTAGACCATGGATTGACAGTTGAATGAATGTAGGAAGCAAGCCATAGAACCCCAAACACGAAGAATGGATTAAAAGTGGAAATTGGACCAGAGTGCACCAAGAGTCGCACTGAGGGTCGATAGACCATCCGACCCTAGGTGTTTCTGACCATCGACCCTCAGCATTCGGGAAGTTCAGAATGGAGGGAGGGTCGATAGAGCCATCGACCCTAGCATCGACCCTCAGTTGACAGAGTAGTTTTTAAATTCCGAGTTAATTCTAAATAAATTCTATCGATTTTGTTAGGTTTGCTAGCAATATAATACCGTTATAACAGTGAGTCGAAAGCTTAGAAAATATCTAATAGCAAGTTAAGGTGAGGAACCTTAACCCCAAACTAAATTGATTAATAATAAACTGTTTTCTATTTCTTGAGTCCTATGCCATGTTTGATTTTATGCGAATATGTTTGTAATGTGCATACAGCATGCCATCCAATATTTCTATTACTTGTTCATGCATATTTACTTTATTGTTTATAACATGATGATGATGATGATTATAGGAATAGGCATGTGCTTGTATGTGTGTGGTTGGTGTGCTTGATGCGAGCGAGTATCAGGGGAGGTGTGATGAGAACGTCAATAAACGTTAACTTTTGGCGGGTCTCAGCACTTTAGCTCTATCTCTAACTCAAGGCTTGTGCATTGACATTGTCGTATTGCCATTACCTTAGCAGAACTATTATGTCGTAGAGTATCAGGGGAGGTGGTCTCGGTCCTTGTAGTCTTTGATTCTATCGGGGGGCCTTTGCTCTATCTCTATGGATGTTCTGAGGGATCTTTGGGGTGAGGCCTTGGATACACTTGTTTGGCATTAGGATTGGTTAGCAGCGAGCCCAGTTTGCAAGCCCTCGCTAACAGGGGCTTACGTATTGGTATAGCATTATATAGCAATAAACGTTAACCTTTGTTGTATAATGTTATGGTAGGGTGGATGGGGACGACGATAAACGTTATCCTTCGGGCGGGCTTCCACACCCTGTGTATAGAGGCGGTGTCAATAAACGTTAACCTTTGACCACCCAACCTTTCTATTGCACATTGCAAACTATAAACCAGGACCAAAGATATGAATTGACTTTTTGCATGCATATGTAATGTTGCATTGTTTTGGCTACTCACTGAGCCGTGTTGTGTGCTCACCCCTCGACGTCGAATATTTTTAGTTGATGATGCAGGTTATACAGTTGAAGATTACATGAACGCGTCGGCGTACGGAACTGTAGCAGCTATGGAAGTTGGAGCTGAAGACGATACACATGATTCCTTTTGCGAGTGCAACTCGTGTGTATTCGATTAGATATTTTTGTAGGTTTCTTTATTGGATTTATAGACATGTATTTGATACTTAATTATTTATGTCTCGGTTTGATACAGAATAATTTTCTATTAAATTATTAATATCATTTTAGTCCTCAGTTCATTTATTTATTAAATTTCTGCTAATGTGTATTTACTCTGATTATGATTGTGGATGCGTGTAAATTTTGGATAACGTGGGGATAGCCTATTAGAGATCCTGGTTGAACCGTTGGTTATTTTGCGGTTCATCACACCATTCTGAAATGTGCAGAATTGGGGTGTGACATTTGGGGTTTGGGGTTTGGGGTTTTAGGTTTGGGGTTTGGGTTTGGGATTTAGGGTTTTGGGTTTGTTGTTGAGGATTTTGGGTTGAGGGATTTTGGTTTGATGTTTAGGATATAGGGTTCGGGGTTTAATGTTTGGGTTTAGGCTTTAGGGTTTAGGGTTTAGGGTTTAGGGTTTCGGGTTTTGGGTTTCGGGTATGGGGTTACGGGTTTAGGGTTTGATGTTTGGTGTTTAGGGTTTAAAGTTTAGGGTTTTGGGTTTTTTTGTTGAGGATTTAGGGTTTAGAGTTTAGGATTTAGGGTTTGAGGGTTTGCATTTAGGGCTCGGGGTTTAGGGTTTAGGGTTAAGGTTTGGGGTTTTGGGTTTAAGTTATGGTGTTTGGGTTTAGGGTTCAGGGTTTTGGATTTGTGTTTTAGTTTTTAGGTTTAGGATTTAGGGTTTAGGGTTTTACGATTTAGGCTTTTATGGTATTAGGGTTTAGGGTTTTAGCGCTTAGGCTTTTGGGTTTAGGGTTTTATGGTTTACTGTTTTAGGGTTAAGGGTCTATTGTTAAAGGTTTTAGATTTGGGGTTGGGGTTTGGGGATTAGGGTTAAGGGTTTGGGGTTTGGGGTTAGGGTTTGGTGTTTGGGGTTTTGGGTTTAGGGTTTACGGTTTGAGGTTTTGGGGTTTGGGGTTTGGGGTTTGGGGTTTAAGGTGAGGGGTTTGGGGTTTGAGGTGAGGGGTTTAGGGTTATGGGTTTGGGGTTTAATGTTTGGGGTTTAGTGTTTGGGGTTGAGGGTTTAGTGGTCAAGGTTTAGGGTTTTAGGTTTTAGGGTTGAGGGATTTATGCTTGAAGGGTTTAGGGTATAGGGTTTAGGGTTTAGGGTTTAGTGTTTAGTGTTTGGGGATTGGGGTTTAAGGTTTGGGTGTTAGGGTTTTGGGGTTTAGGTTTTAGGGGTTTGTGAATTAGGGGTTTAACGGTTTGGGTTTTGGGTTTTAGGGTTTAGGGTTTGGGGTTTAGTGTCACACCCCAATTCCACACTGTTCAGAATGGTGTGATGAACCGCCAAATAACCAACGGTTCAACCAGGATCTCTAATAGGCTATCCCCGCGTTATCCAAACTTAACACGCATCCACAATCATAATCAGAGTAATACACAATAGCGGAAAATATATAAATAATATTAACTGAGAACTAGAATGATACCCATAAATAATATCAAATTATTCTGTGTTTAACTAAGACATAATTATTTAAATACCAAATACATGTCTTATAAATCCAATAAAGAAACCTACAAAAATATCTAATCGAATACACACGAGTTGCACTCGCAAAAGGAATCATGTGTATCGTCTTCAGCTCCAACTTCCATAGCTGCTACAGTTCCGTACGCCGACGCGTTCATGTAATCTTCAACTGTATAACCTGCATCATCAACTAAAAATATTCGACGTCGAGGGGTGAGCACACAATACGGCTCAT